>PVJX010004184.1:0-97690 GCA_004027295.1 Dolichotis patagonum
ACACAGTTGACTCCCTCTGATAGCAGTGAAGGAAGAATCTGTCTTAGGTTTCTGATTTTGACTTGTATGAGCATCTTCCCCTTTGGGGACAACTCCATTCAAACTACGAGCATCACATCGCAACTGCTAACATACAACTCTTATTACCTTATTTAAATTTCCTTATTCACAAAAAGAGTAACAAAAGCACTTTCTAAAATTTAGTTTACATATTTAGAAGGTCTATGAAAAAAGATCCCTGATTTTACGGAGTTAGCAAACAAATGCATGAAACATTGAAAGACTGAATACAGGAAAAATTGGGTGTTTCTTGGAGGCTTTAGTAGTTTAAATAAAGGCTCAGTGGAGGTTTATATAATCAGGGAAGATTTTCCTTGAATGGAGAGTTGACCTGTGTGTTGAAGAGTAATGGGAAGGATCTAGATAAAATTGAAAAGGGCTTGTTTGAAAAGTGATCCCCGGCCTAGATGTGAGATAATGTGCATGCCTCTCTAAATTGTCTAAAGAAGACAGAGATTACAGTGGGCCTTGGGAAGTAATGGGGAAATGATTGCATAGTGATGATCTGAATAGCTTTTGGTGACTTCGAACATCTGACAGAGAAACCAGAATACCTGAAAAAAGAGACTACAGGTTTTAAAAACATATAGTTTATTGAGCAAATGTAACATTATTCTATTACCAACACTGCTTGATGTATTCAGAGTGAAACAAAATTAGCATGTTAGTTTCTAGTTTATAAAATATGTTTACTTCCATTTTTCCAGGGTGAATAGTAAAAATAATAATAATAATAATAATAATAATAATAATAATAGCTGGTGAATAGTAAAAATAAAACCTTATTTAGTTTTAATAATTTCCTAGCAGATTTGCACATTTGTTGTCTAAACTCAACAAAAACACTTTTATGTATGTGTTAATGTTGCTCTATTACAAGCAATGAAATTATTTGAAGAGAGTTGAAGTAACTTCTTCAAGAACATGTATTTTGGGCTGGGGAAATAGCTCAGTGGCACAAGCACCTGCCTGGCAAGTGCGAGGTCATGAGTTCAATCCTCAGCACACACACACACAAATATGTATTACATATTAGTTATTGCAAGAATCATTTATAGATTGAATTGTCCATGTATGTCAAAGGAAACTTTGTTTTCTTAGTCATTTTTCTGAAGTTAGTGGTCAATTATATCCTACTTATTGTGCATATAATGGTTGACTTTAAGTGTTAGCTTCTCTTGGATAAGGGATACTCAGATAACTTTACCAGCATAATTACATGGGTATGAGGAGGTTTCTAGAAGAACCTGGCATTTGAATCAGTGGCATGTGTAAGGAAAATTAGTCCTTTCCCAATGTGGGCAGGTGCCATTCCACCCAGTGAGAATCCAGGTAGAACAGGAAGACAGAGCAAAGATGAGCCTGCTCTCTCTTCTGGAGCTAGGACAACCACCTCCTCCTGTGTTTAAATGTCAAAACTCACTGGCCTTTGAACTCTGGCCATCCCCCCCCCCAAGGCCACTCTTAGGTCATTGGTCTTAGACTGATAGTCTTCAGGTCTTTGGGCTCAGGATTGCATTTCGTCACCAAGTTTTCTTGTTCTCCCTTGTGTAGATATAGATGACGTTTCAGGAGACGATCAGCCTCCACAGTCATGTTAGCCAATTCTCATAGAGCGATTGGCTCCTTTTCTTTGGAGAACCTTGATGAAGCTGATAGATGTGGGGGAAGTCAAATAGCTGGAAGTAACCCAAGAACTGAGAGAAGAGAAGAGCAGTCGTCTCTAGTAAAACCTTTCTTCTCTGGGATAATATGCAGCCCGAGAGTGATTCCATCGCACCAGCTTGCCTCTTCTGTTTTTGGTCTGTTATGTGTAATATTCAGAACAAATGTTAGACCTGTCTTAATTACATTAATTATGCAGAGTGTGAAGATGTCTGCAGAAAACAGGATGAGAAAAAAAGGGCTACTAATTAAAATGAAAACATGGACAGGATGAAGAGTTTTTTTGTATTTAGCACTTTAATTTATGCTTTGAATGATGTTAAAAATTAGGATCGTATTACATTGATACACAATATAGTAAAACATGTATAATAATAGTAAAACATGTAATTTTTAACCACATTATATTACAATTATAAAATTATGCTAAAGTGATGAATATATATTTGAGCTTCACTGGTAGTTATCAAAAGTTGTTTTTAAAATACCTTGAATGTTTTAATGGTATTTCATTCAAATTAACAAAGTTATATAGTTAAGTTTTAATAAATAATGAATAATACATGTATAAAATTTAGTATTATAATAAATTAATATGCAGAAATCATGAAAGGGTTACATTGTGAATTTTAAAAAGTGAAACATCATTGATTAGTGTTCTGAATCAAGTTAAAAGATGTAACATTTACCAGACTGACCCTCTATTGATAGTGATTACAAACATGAATTTTAAAAAATCCCTGGGAGATGGTAAAGGTAACCAAAAGCATCAGAAATTACACAGGATGCAATCATTTAGAGAAAAGAGGTGAACAAGGGGATACTTTTATTTGTTTGATTTTCCCTCTGAAGAGTTTGTCCCAGTTTCTTGAGGAATACAGGAAACTGAAAATGTGGAGGCTTACTGGATGAGAAAGAGACTGAAAAACACAAGAGCAGATGGAAATTGAGAAGAAATGTCACAGAGGAGAGAGTGGCTGAGAAAGGGTCCCCAGACTCCTCCTGCAGGCGCTATGCATGCATTTCTTTAAAGACCTTCAAGGTCTCTTACCACAAGCTCAGGGAGAGAATCCACAGCAGAAGCCCAGGGGCCAGTGAGAGGAGAGGGGACTGTCTTACTTTTACTGGTCGCTGAGACAAAATACCTGATGCCCAAAGTTGGGAAAAGAAAGGCTTATTTCTTACAGTTTTTGGAGGTTTCATTCCATACTCAGTTGGCTCCAAGGCAGGGTGGCATGGCGGGGCCGCAGTTCATGGCAGCTGCAAACAGCAAGGTGAAAACCGGCAAGAGAGAGAGACAGGCCTTCTTCCTGCCATTACACTGTATGCTGGCTCCAACCCTAGGAGGGTGTAGCACTGACACCACCAATCCAATCACTGGACAATGAACCAGTCACCAATGCACAATGCAAAGGCATGAGGTCTGGGGGTCACCGACATAAAACATTGCAGGGACTGAACATCTGCCTTGTGCTCCAGGAAAAGAGCTTTCGGGGTGAATTCAGCGAGGTCTCAGCAGCTGGGAAGCAGTGAGTTTCTGTGGTTGTTGCAACCTAGTTTGTATATGCGGTCCTAGCAAATCAATTGTGAAAAAAATCAGATGCAGCCATGTGTAACAAAGACAATAAATCAAGTACACTTTGTTCTGTGAATATGAGATTGGCTTTACATTTAAAATCAACATAATTTCTACACATTAATCAGAAAAATGGGCAGCATATTATCACCTCAAAGGAGGCAGAGATGATGTGACAAAACTCAACACTGACAGTGAATTAAAGAACAACATGTTTCTCAATAACTAGGCAGAGATATAGGAAACATCACCTGCTTGATAGAGGGCATTTATGCCATGCTGACAACTACTGAGAGCATTCTGCCTAAAGTGGAGGGTAAAACTCAACCTCACCACTTCTACTCAGGGTAAAAATTAAAACTCAGAACCAGAAATTAAACAAGAAGAGAAGAGAAGCAGGAGGTATGAAGAACATGAGAAGAAAAGTCACAGGCTGGCAGAGATATTTGTAAATGATTCATCTGATAAACAACTGTTGGCTTAGATATACAAAGACCTCTTAAAACCCAACAATGAAAAAACAAACTGTATTATAAAACTGATAAAATCCTTTACAAAGATGACACGTGTTTGCAAAGTAAGCATATGAAAAGAGGCTCCACCCCACATTTAACCAAGGAAAATGGAGATTAAAACAGGACACCGATATACAAAAACGAGGGTGACCACAATCCAGAAAACTGACCGAGTCAAATACTGCTGAAGACCAGCAGGAATTCTTATTCATTGCTGGTGGGAATGCAAAGTGGCTAGTCACTGTGGAGACAAATTGGCACTTCTTCTAAAAAGTAAACACGTTCTTATCATAGGGTCCAGCACATACACCTTGGTGTCTACCGAAACGAGGTGATAATTTATGCCACACAGAGACCTGCAGACAGATGTTTGTAGCAGTTGTAACCATAGCCATCCAAACGTGGGCACTGCCAAGGTGACCTTCACTGAGCAGGTGACTGGATACATGACCCTTGGTGTGTTTAAATAATGGGATGTTATTCAGCAGCAAAACTAGGTGAGCTATCTAGCTAGGAAAAAATCCATAAAAGCCTTAGATGCATGTTACTAAATAATAGGAGACAGTATAATATTCTACATATTGTACAATTTCAACTACGTAATACTCTGAGAAAGGCAAAAATGGGAAGATAGTGAGAAGTTCAGTGGATCCTAGGAGCTAGAGGAGGATGAGGCGACAAAGACAAAAAGCATTTTGAGGATTTATAACAGTGAAATAGTCTCCATGATACTAGAAGGTAGAAACAGTTCATTGCAAATTTCTCCAAATTCATAGAATACACAACACCAAGATTGAACCCTAGAGTCATCTATGACCTTTGGGTAATAATGATGTGTAGGTTCGTGAATTTTAACAAAGTGGCATTCCAAAAGGACACGCTGATGATCTTGCAATCTATACTGTCCTGTTCATTTTACCGTGAATCTAAAACTCAATGAAACTAAATTGGTAAAAAGCAGGAAGTTCAGAAAGCAAAGTAACACTTTTTTATTGAGGATTGAACTTTGCACATATTGAAAAACTCTGAGCATCCTTCAAAGAAAACAAAAAGTTGATTAGATCTGATAAGTGAGCTTAAAACAGTGACATGAACTCTTCCAGAAAATCAAAGAGGGAGGGAAACTTTTCAAACTGTTCTTTGAGATTAACTTTATAAAAAGAAAATTGGAAAAAAAGTGAATTACAAGGAAAGCTAATTATGCTGAAATACCCCTTGTGAACACCAGTACAAACATTATTAACTAAATTTTAGCAAATCAATTACAGTGTAATACACACAAATGGCAAAATATTGAGACCAGCAGTGTTTATGCCAGTAATACAAGTTTGGTCTGACATTTGAAAACTAAAGAATGTGATTGACTATATTCATAAAATAAAATTAAAGGAAAGAAACTTTCATCTGGAGTACATGCAGAAAGCTATTTGATAAAACGCAGTTTCTACTTCAGTTAGAAACACTTAGCACATCAGCAGTCAAAAGTACTAGTAACAGAAACCATCAGCGGAAGTGAGCTCTCTCCAGGGAAACGGAGCTGATATGGCTAGATGGATAGATAACTGAAGGCAGGAGACAGGAAGGGAGAGAGGCATTTATTTTAGGAAACTGCTTCACGTGATTCTGAGAGTTATCAAGTCCAGGATTTGTAGATCCGATCTACAGATGGGAAGCTTTAGAAAGATGTTGTGGTTTTGACTCTGAAGGCAGCTGGAAAGAGATTTCTTTTTGGGGGGGATCTCAGTCATTTCTATTAAGGACTTCAGTTGATTAGATGAGGCCAGCCTAGCTTATGAGAGTAATCTGCTATACATACAGTGCACTAAATTAAATATTATTCATAACCCAAAGGAACATTTTCTGTGACACCAAGATTTATGGTTGCCAAAGCAACTGGAGATGAGAACCCGGACATGTAGACACATACATTGAACCATCACAGGGACAATGTCCTCAACTGGATAAAAGACATCTAAACTGAGAACTAGGTTCATCCTTGAGTGAAAAACTGCTGGTCTTCAAATAAAAGGAGAGAGGAAAAATGCAGGCATACTCTTATCTCTCCCCTTCTACCAGCACTGCATTGCAGATTCTAGCAGTATACTAAGGCAAGCAAAAGAAACAAAAGGAACACAGACTGTAAATGACGGTGTACTGTTTGCAGAGAAAATCGTGAAATATCCTGTACAACCACTATAAAGCTACCCCCGCTAGTGGGTGCATTAGCCTGTATGGCAGGATACACAATCAATATGTAAAATTCTATTTTATTTCTTTGTAGTAACTTTACACAGTCAGAAAATGAAAGAAAATTAAGTAATGCTATGAATATCATCAAAACTATGAAATGAAGATAAACGTGACACAAAAGAAGCAAGATTTGTATACTGAGAATATTGCTGAGAAAACTTAAAGCAGAACTACGTATGTGTGGAGATTGGAAAACTATTGGCTTGGAAAGCTATTGCTTAAAGATCAGTTCCCTACAACTTGATCTGCACCCTACTGACTAAAGTTGCTTTGAAATTATGATAGAAGTTTTGAGAAATAGTTACCAAAAGGGGTGTGCCATCTCCAAATTATTTAGCACCTTCTTTGCATAAAAGTGTTTACTGACCGCTGCTCTGTTTCCTTCTCCTCTCAGGTTTTTATTCTCTTTCTGGCCCTTTCTTATGGTGTCCCTCTCTCTAACACTCTATTCATAATGCACCTGTAGCAGACTCCTTAATGGACCGTGCTGTGTCTCACATACCCTTGAATCCCAGTTGAAGATACTGTTTGATTATGGCTATGCTGAGCTGCCCCAGTTATGTGCAGGAAGATTTCTAGTTTAGGAGTTCACATACTTGTGTTTTCTCTGAAAGCCTGTAAGCTGCATCAAGATAGGATCACATCTAAATATTTTGCTGACTAGCATGTATCACCTGCCCAGTGAATAACAATTGAATGAATCATTGTCTAAATGACAATTTGGGATCTGGACAGCAAGGGAAAAAGAAAGCGTTTACTAATAATATAATGGCACTGACCATTGTTCTGGTCTGAAAGAATTCAGTGGTCATGTACATGTTTAGATTAAATTGCAATCAAAGACACTGTTCAGTTTCTCCAATATTTCAAAGTAACTGAGCCATGTCACAAAGAATATTCTATAAACATCAAGGGAATAATTTTCCTCTAATATAGTGTTGCTAGAATTCTGACTGGAAGAGAAATGAAACTGCATTCTTTTAGTCCTAAATTAAATTAAAAATTAGTTCATTGCCTTAGACATTAACACAGAAGTTGATTTCCCTGAGCTCTACACCAGATCAAGCCCTGACTTATTTTGCGTGAAAAGTGCACACTTTTATTTGTAGCCAGCTTCTCCCTGTTTAAAGCAGCAGGACAAACGCTTTCCACACAAGGTCGGCAGCTCGGCACTGTCCTAAAATGAAAACTCAGGAAGGCCTCTGAGTTTGCCTTCAGGGCACCCGGGGGAAGGAAGAACACAGCTCTACTTACAGGTACGAAGGGACAGAGCTGGGACTTATGCACAGAAAGGGGGGGGGGTGACTCTTTGGTGGTGTAAACAAATACTTCATTGATGTTCAGAGTAAATAAATGAAGTTCTTTAAGATCAAAAACAAAGTTTGAAACCAGTGTGTGGTGAGGATGTGATGGGATATTGAGAAATGAGACAGACTTTAAAAGATTTACCAGTGAGAGTTAGAAGTGGAATCTTCAGTGCAAAGTATTGGTTCAAACTGTCACCTATGCAGTATAAGAATTAGAAAATTTGACCCAGGGCTGTCACACTTTTAGTAGAAAAAAGGTAAGATGTCCGTAATACTAACTATTGAGTATTTGCAATAATACTAAGTATTTGACATAAAACTAACTAGTCAGTATTTGGCAGTGAAGGCACTAGAGGAAACCCCAGGAAGCTAGAAGAAGCAATGAGATGATAGTTAAGGAGAAGAGGCAGGTACCTTGCTGAGACCTGACAAGGTTAGAAAGCGTATAAACCTATTTTTAAAGATAAGGTTCATCTCCACATCATGTGTTTGATTGAGAAGAAATAGCAAATGTACCTTGTTAATAGGCAGATTTTTAGTTGGGTACAAGGAATGCAACAGGATCTTAGTCATATCATCCCTGAAAAATAATGTCCTTAAATCTCTCCTTTTTTCTGTTGTTTGCACTCCCAGTGGCTGCTGCCTGCATGGTGGGGAAAAGGTGACAACAGGAGCTGCTGTCATCTCCACAGAGCATTCTCCACTCAGCAGCCCACTGTGACAGCAAAACTGGGGGAGGTATAGTTGGGTAAATAAAAGTCACTTTTTTTTCTTTTAGAAGTTAGACTCTATAAACTACAACACAGAAGTTTGCAAAGCCTAAGGATTCAAACTGTTGACTTGGAGTGACAAAAAAAAAACCACCGAAAAGGAACAAACATCTAATGGATTACAGATGCTCTTTGTTCTCTCTGGGTCATCTCCTGGTTTTCCGAGTCAAAGGAAAGAGACATGAGAAACTAAGCCAAATGACAGAATCAAGTGTAAAAAAAAATCACCACCAAAAAATGTTCCCCAAATGTGAATCAATTGCACTATATGGGTGTATGATGATCCCATTTATTATAGTCATTTCATAAGACGATAATGAAGTTGAAAATTCTTATCACCTGGGTGCCATCATAGCTGTCATAGGCCTGCAGTGTGGAGCTCTGCTCTTGTGTTTGTGGTGATGTTGGTACAAACATAGTGTGCTGCCATGGTATAAGAGGGTAGCAATCCATTTATATACAGTGCCTGTGGCATTTCATAGTGATAACAAATGACTATGTGACTTACATATTTAGCACACTATATTGTTACGTTAGAGTCTACTCTTCATTAAAAAATAGATTGAGGAAACAATGTGTTATACTGGCTGCAGCTTGGTACAGCTGGTGCTTCTCATCTCAGAAGTAGATCATTTTCTCTCCTGCTTGATTTGATCTCATACGCAGGGGGCTACATCACGCGTGGGAACTATACAGCCTCTGTGTGCAGGAGGGGGAACCTTGTCAGTTTTTAATCTTCTCACAGCGATGACATCATCTATCGACTCCTTTTTCTGAAGGTAAACCTCACTGGCAGCAAGGTGTGAGTGTGTATATGAAAAGATACTTGAGTGGAAGGGAGGCTTGGGATCTGTGGCCACTCATCCTGATGTATCGGCCTCATTGAATTAAGACACACTTAGTAGGTTAAGAGAGTCCTGGGTGTGTCTGGGGGGTCATGCAGGTGTGACCTTGCATTCTGTGCACGGTTCCTCACCTGCTCCTCTTTGGTCCTGGTCCCCTGCTCTGCACCCCAGCTACCTCCAGGGACACAGCAGCTCTGCTCCCCAGGCTTTCACCCTGGCGCTCTGCCCTTGGAGTCACAAGCTGAGAACTGAATTCCCCAACCAGTAAGCCGAGCTACACCTCTCCTCTTTTGCACCATGACTGTGGGATATTTTATCTTAGCAGAAGAAAGGTTGAATTAATACAATGCCAATCAATAAATGTGAATTAAGAAATAATTTATCAAAATATTTATGATGCTTTTTGGATTCAGAAACTGCCTCAGAGGAAATAATACTTAGAAGAAAAATCATGAACTCCTGAGAGTTGGATTAGAGGGTGGTTTTCCATTCCAATTTAAAAAGTACAAGAGCTGTTTTGTGAAGTATTGGCATTAAGATGAAATTAATAGGCCTTTAGGAGAAAATTAATTACTTAATATGATTCTTTCAGCAGGAACAGATAACATTGCCCGGGGATGTGGAATGGCAGAGCTTTGAGCAGGCGCTTGCCTGGTCAGTCACTGGACACTGTTCCCACGGTCATGGTACTGTGCTTAAGGTGTTCATAAGGTACAGGTTAGCATACTTAAACTACATATTCTAAATTAAGAATTTTTTGGAGGGTCAGCCTAACACCACAAGTAAAAACTTCCACAATTTGATCTTATACATAAGATGGTACGCACCCCAAACCCAGGTGCCCTAAAGATACTGAATAAAATTACCTTCAGCCTATCCTTACTAAATTGTATGTGAATATAAATGAGCTTTGATTTTGGACTTGGGACTCATCTCTAAGATATCTCATTACATACATGTGAATATTCCAAAATCTGAAAAAAAAAAAAACTTTGCTGGTCCCAAACATTTCAGATAAGGAATTTTTAAATTCTAGTAAAGAGACACAAAAACATAAAGCTACTCATGTAAAATATGGTTCAGATTTCAGACTGGATGACAATTTTCAGGGTTAAGAGAGACATTGTTTTTTTGGTCAGTCCTCTCTTTCCAGTTCCTAGAATAGTCACTGGCATAGGTAAGCTCTTAACATTCTCTAAAAGGATGCAAAAAAAAAAGTTAAGTCTGCCTTGAGTCTGCTAAATTGCACAGAATGGGTGACGCATAAACTGACTCCTCAGGAATGATGGGAAAGCAATGCACAGTAGGTCCACTGGCACCAAAGGATGCAGCAGCTTGACTGCTGGCCCACAGCTAGTAGGTGTGAGTGTCGGCAGCCTTCTGAGGGCCACGAGGTTTCTTGGAGTGGGTGGAGGCCATCACTGTAGATGTGCTGTAAACTTGGAAAATATTGGAAATTTGATAAGGAAGTTTGCAAAAGTAATGGAAGAAAATTACCTCCCTGAAATTACTTTGGGAAGGAGATGAGTTACACCTCTTCAATTCTGCCTTTGACAGGGTTTGAATGCAGGTATCAATCAGGGTAGATTAAATTCCAACACATGGAGCTGTGTTTCTGGTGGTAGTTTGGACTGCTTCCGGACCTGGAGAGACAGCCAGCGGAAACAGTTCCTACGGGTGGACCGGAACTGCTTTTTATGGCAGTGTATGTCATTTTACAGTTGCACAATTCTCCTCCACTATGCTGTCACCTGGTGGGAGTCATATTCAAATTTACCCAGCCTACTCTTAATTGACCATGGGAAATGAAGATCGTATCTTGGGCTCCTTATGGAATATTTCCCATGACACCCTGGAAGCACTGTGCAGTTATAGTTTGGCTATGATGCTGCACACAATGCTTGCGCATCGGAGGCCCACACGAATGGTATTTGCAGCCTTCATCTATTTTGCCTGCGTCATGAATCATCACAGTATTTATTTGTCTCTCACTAGGCTGCAACAGAAAGCATCTAATTTAGTGTCTGATCTTCTTTTTCTTTAAGATTTTTATTCATCTCCTTTCTGTACTTAACATGCCTACCCATATCCTCCCCAATAAACCATGTTAATCAATTCCGTTTCAGTCTGAGGATTATCTCGATCAGGACAACTAATATCAACCTAATCCTGTATATTTATTTCCTGTGCTTGAAGCCACTTTTCCTTACTCTCAACAAATCTTAGCCAATCTCTGAGGCACATCTCAGCTCCCACAAAGCTCGGGGAAATGCTTTCAGTTCTACTGAATTTGAGTGCATTCAAACTACTATTGCCTTTAGATTAGTATAATTCATTAGGCCATTTGGTTTTCTGTTTTAGTGACAAGGTCACTGGTAGATTGTAAACCCCTTGGCCATCAGCCTTTATGTGTGTTTGTGTCTCTGACACTGCTAAATCCAAAATCTAGCTTGTGACCTATAATCACGAAATGCTTGATGACTTAAAAGAGTTTGTGGATAGAAGGAGAATTCTGAAGTCCCTGGACCATCCTAATTCTACTATAGTTAGTAACTGGAGTTTTTTCAGCTGACTAGTGAGAGTCTGGAGGTCCTCTGTCATTATCCTTCCTTTCCAGCCACGCTCATGACCTTTCTTGCTGTCATTCTACTATTTTCTATCTGCTATGAATAATTTGCCCAGATCTACGTCTAAGTGTGGGATCTTTCTGAGCAGAAACTGATATGAGGTAGGTGTGGAAAGAACTCACTGCATTTCACTGAGTAAGAAACGTTGCTCCTGAGAGGGCCAATGATAGGACGAGCCCTGGTCACTGGAATGTTCTGAGTATATTCCTGAACACAGCAAACATGGAACAGCTACACCACGCCCCCATGACTCGACAGATTGTTCTCAGAACTGGTGAAGTAGCGACCATAAATAGCCGCTTATATCTTCTTGTGTTATATATAAATGCAACAACTAAGTATAGATGCTATCTCTAGTGTCTAGTTTCATTAACTGTCTAACAGATATCTAAGTATTTTTGCTGTTATATCAATCTGAAACAAAAGACTGCTTGGTTGAACTTTGATGCTCCATAAAGTTAAAAACAATAAGCAAGTATACTGGAACATTTATGAACAAAAGAAATGTTGTGTCAAAATGTATAGAAAATTGAACCATTGATGTAAAGTTGTTATCTCCCTGAATAATTTCATAACCTTATTTCAGAGCTTTCTGAATGTACAGTTTTCTAATTTATTCTAAAGAGCAAAGGGAAATGTGTACCCAATTAGTTAGCTGTCTAATTAACTGAACTACAGTCTTCTCTCCCTGATGGGTATCACAGCGTATCGTGAAAGGCAATCTGATACTGTGTTTGCTTTTCTTCCACAAGCAAAGCCGTGCTTGGCATCCGCTGACCATAAGAAAAATTTGCTCCTTGCATTGTGACATGGAAGGGAAGAGAGATATTTTTCTGTAAGAAAATCTGTGGTTGTTATTCTCAAGAGAAATTGCATAAAGGACCCCTTCTTTGGTTATAAGCTTTTTCAAAGACAAAAAAACAATCTCTCAAAAGCTGGGGAGAGCTGTGAGCAAACTAAGCTTTTCCCATTGGGCTTTCCCTGGGCACTTCAGGTCTAATGCTTCAGCTTTGCCCCTCCCTACCTTTCAACTGGTTCTTGTTTGGAAATTGCATGGGGTGAGAAATTGTTAGTGTCAGAATGGCTTGAGGTGCTTGGTGAGATCAATTTAGCAGCAACCCGTATGTGGCCCAGCCTCTCTAACTAGTAAACTTAATCAAATATAATAGAATAACAAAACAGAGCAAAAAGTGCAACTATATATCTGCAGTCATATTTTTCATTGTTTGTTGATATTTTTACAATGGTAAGTGTCATTAAGTGGGGCTCCTGTGTAGATTTTTCCTTTTCACTTGCGTTTGTTGTTACTAGGAAGACAGCAGGTACCTTCAATTAGTTAGAGGCTGATCTCTATCTTGAAATAGGGTTACATCACCTTTCTAGAGCCTGAATTCCCATGTGGCCATGTTTGATGGAGCCAGAAAAGAGTTTTTTGAAATAGAGTCGCAGTGTGGAGAAACATTCTTTTGTTACTGCCTCTTCCTTCTCATCTTGTCTTTAGAAGGAGTCGGGCCACACTGCCCTGGGACAAAGGCAAGTGTGGGGTAAGGGCTACAGAAACTCAGCCTCACCGAGCCCTGTCGCAGGAGCTCCGCGGGTGCTTTACGATCTGGATCTGAGGCTCCATTTCTTCTTTCTCTCTGAGACTCCAGGGAAATCTTTTGCAGTAGTCGCTGCTTCCTCTCCCATGACGAAACTGCTGCAGGACCGCTAGTAGTGCGCACCATGTTTACCTTCAGGCCGGAAAAGCAAGCTTGTTTGCCCAGAAATATTCCCATCGCCTCCTAATTTGCAAACATCACCACAGGATGAAGTCGACAGAGTTGGCAAAAGCTTCTTCAAACATGATTCCAATATGAGTGCAATTGTATTTCTCAATGATTACTGCATGTTAAAAGCCGAGACCACAAAATAATAAATAATAACTATCATAAATAATAAAATATAAGAATTAAAAGGAACCTGTCAAATTATTATTATTATTGTTATTCTTGTGGCAGCATGGAAGGGGGTTTTATGAATCTCCTTTCAGGAAGATCGCTGCAGTTCACTGCAGTCTGCTTCCGGATCTGATGGCCCACAGCTGGGAGCGCTTCGCGTCTCTAACCCGGCTTTGGATCCAAGCCCATGCTACTCCCTGCCAGTGACTGAGCACAGGGTGGGCACTGGTCCCCACATATCTGCCCAGCACAGGACATGCTGAGGGTCAGGCCTTCTACCGAGGTCCCTGTGGGGTCAGCTGAGAGTCCTCCAAATCTGTGTCAGTGCTGGAAGGGCTTTCCACCCAACGCTTCCTACAGGTCTTCTTTTCCTTTCCTAAGCGGCAGGTTTTCACAGCAATCCCAAGCCTTCCTTAGCTTGACTTCCTTCCTCCCCCTTCTGTCTTTCACAGACATTCCCACTTAATAAAGCACTTGAACTCCAGCCTCTGGCTCAGACACTGCTTCCTGGAACCCAGCTGACATGGTATTTTAACTGATGTGTGGAATGTTTAGAGATTTCACAGCAGTTTGGAATCTAACTTCTTTTTCCCCTCTTCATTAAGTTTCTAAAGAAGCAGAACTTGAGACTCGAGCTAATGTCTGAACATTTTGTTTTCTTTTTTAAAAAAATTTTACATTTCTGTTTCCCTCACCATGTGTGTGTTTCATTCATCTTGGGGAACCGCTGCCTACACTTTGCATCCCAGTCATTTTTGCTCCTCCTTTCCCTCCCAGTTCTCCCCTTGGGCCCCATCACACATCCCCTTCCCAGCTCCATCAGCTCCACCTTCCTGCTTCCTGCCATCTGCCTTTGATTTTGCTCTTTAAATGCTTCCAGGAGACAGAGGTATTAGGAGAACTAATGCATAAGTTTTTTTTAGTTATCACAAATAGGAAATTTTACATTCACATCATAGAAGTGTTACTGGTGTCCATTGTAATAGATACCTCAAAATGTAATTTTTTTCATCCACATTAATCATTTTGTATCAAACTTTACTGTGGTCCTGAATTTCTTCCTTGGATTCCCAGTTATCACCACCTTTCTGCCCACAGACCTGGTTGGCCACACGGGGAGGGGGCAAAGCTGGGTCCCATATTTATTTAGTAAAACCACTGGGGCTTCACGTGGGCTGCATGGAGCTCATGAATGCTCAACTCTTGGCTTGAGTATCACTGAGGCGGCGACCTTGTGGAACATACTGGCTGAGCAGTCTGTGAGCGTGGACCAAGCAAGTGCAAATGTATCTCGCGGTTCAGGTAAACACAAGGCCTGCTGTTCAATGTATTCATTATGTTTACATTTTTTATTACTACAAGCTCATTATGTGCTGCCAGCCTTAAATTCTAGCTGTGGCAGAGACTCATGTCTTTTGCCCTGTCTCTGGCTTTCTCACTGACTCCAGTCAATATCTTATGCTATTCTTCTTTGCTTCACCTCGTAACTGTTGGATTGATTTTTTATGATCTCTTGCTATTTTTAGGATATCTGTTTTTCCATGGTCACCAGCTGCAGGCCTATCTTCTACATATGATATCATATCCTCGCCTTCATTCAATCTGTTCCATGTACTTTCCATGGAGTTTTTAATCCCCTGGACTTCTGTTTTTATCTGTTTCATGGATTCTATTTCTTTCCTATGTCGGGCTTTCACGATTGCCATTATTTTTCTGAGTCCCTCTATTTTTTATCTGTTGTTTTATCTGTTAATGTTGTGCATTTTGGTGGTCATTTCTTTCTGCACCTTAGAGATGATTTTTTCTGTAGCCTCTTGCATTTGGTTCTTCATTTCTGTTGCTTTTATTTCAGAAACTTCCAGTAGTTGGCTTCAGATTGCTTTTATCTTAATGTGCTCTGAATTTGCTTTGGAGGGGCTGGGGATCTAGGGTTGTGTTTTGCTTCTGTGTCTTGTCATTTTGTTTTTATGTTTTGTATTATTTTGTTTTACGTGTTGGTGCTTATGGATTTCTTACAGTAGATAGGTTTATCCATAGTAGTGAGGCTACCATGGAAATGACAATTCCATGGGGAGATCTTCTAGATGTAGATGGCTCTTGGTCTTTGTGTCTATCCGAGTACCTAGCTTGCTGGTGTGTTGAGGATTAGAAGTTGCTACCTATTTGGCTCAGTCCTTTGGTACTGGATTATGGATCCTACAATGTTGCCATACAGAAAAGAAAAACTTGTAGCGGGTGTGGTATCCTGGATAAAGCAGCACAGTTAACGATAGTAATCTTGAGCAAAGCCTAGCTACTGACAAACTGTGGTAACTATTAGCCTGATACGCTTAACCTCAGGAGCAAAATCTATAGCTGGATAGTAGAACCCAACAAACAGCAGAAACCTGTATGCAATGATTTTCCCTTTAATGGAGTGATTCTACTTGCTATGAGGGGAAGCTGGTTAAGAGGGGTGGAGAACAAGATAGAGAGATGAAGGAGGTCCAGTGTGGTAGGAGCAAGGCTGGAGGGAATAGGAGACCTCCGAAGTTTTGGGAAACTGGAGGAAGAGAGGAAAGAAAGAATGGAAGAAGAAGTAGAGGAGAATAGCAATGAGGCAGGCAGAGAAGAGACAATGTTTATTCACATGAATGTATCACAAAGTCAAGCAAGACAGCTGGTGAAATAGAGAAGACAATAGATGAAAACAAAAAGGAAGGTAATAAATCTAAGGCAAGAAAGAAAGAAAAAACAGAGAGAGAAAAGGGACTAAAAATGGAAAACAAAATAACCCTACAAAATGAAACAACACCAAATTAAACTAAGTAAAACAAAAGGCCTCAACCAGACAGAAGAAGGAAATCAATCAAACACAGAAAAGTAAATGGAGTAAGATCCCTCTGGTGTTTGCAGGTCTGTGGCAGGTCCACGGCTGACCTCAGAAGGGTTCTGCACACTCCACTCGGTTTTGCAGTGGGATTTGTGCTGGATACAGGCTGATCATGGTCTCCGGATGTGGGGGCTGGGGGTGGTGTTCTGTTGCTGGGTTCTCCCAAGCTGATAGAGATATACATATAGATAGATATAGATATAGATATAGATATAGATATAGATATAGATATAGATATAGATATAGATATAGATGAATGGCACAGCCCCTTTCTGTTCGTCTGTCTGTGTTCTGAAGCTCAGTGCTGGTTCTCCTGACTTGCCAACTGTTGGCGAGTGTCCACAGCTGGGTCTTGGGGTCCCCTCTCAGGGTGGTCTATCTGTGTGTGTCCAGGGCTACTATTGCTGCTGTGAGTGTCTTGCTGGGTCACCAGGAGTTGCTTTTCTCTTTCCTGGAGGTGAATATTCTGAATAAGCGTATGGGTTTGCATCACAAAATAATTCTCGTTGGTTAGCTTCCAGCTATAATTCTATTTTTACATCACTTCCGTATCATTCAGATTTTTCCACATGGGATGAACCAGTGTTTTATTTATCAGATCAAGACAATTAGGCTAAACAGTTGATGGAACCAACATAAAGTTACCTTGTTAAATGAAGAATGAGGTGGATCTGAAGACTTTATATTATAAGACATAAGAGCGATACTGTATTAGTTTACTAGGGCTGACATTAGAGAATGGCACATATTTGGTGTCTTGACTCACACATATGTATTTTCCAGTTTTGGAGGGCACAGATCTGTGATGAAGGCACTGCAGGGTTGGTTTCCGCTGAAGCCACTATTCTTGGTTTGCAGATGGCTGTCTGCCAGCTGTGTCCTCACACGTCCTTGTCTCTGTGCCTGTGCATGCTGGTGTCACTTTCTCATCTCATAAGAACATGAGACACGCTGGATTGAGGCCCACTTGACTAGGCTCAATTGAAACGTAATCATGTCTATGGGGACCAAAGTGTGCTGTTAGGGAAATGTTCCCTCTCGAAGTCACACAACACTGAATGATATAGAATACTGGTGTAGAGAAGGAAGAAAAATTGATGGGGAGGAGCCAGGGACAACGGAAACTGGGACTGAGACTGCGCTTGGACCAGCCCTTCACACACTTAATTATGGCCAGGAACTCTTGTTTGTCAGCACAGTTGTTATGAAATAAATTTATAATCTTCTGCTTCTGGAATCAAATCATCAAGACAGAAAAGGAACAGTAAACTATCATAAGCTAAGTAATTTACCAAAAGTGGAGACTTAGGCTGAGAGAGATACCACGTTATAAATTTATACTTTAATAAAAAATGTTGATTGGTTGGCCAAAATACTTAGTGATGGACTTATTAGTTTCCTATAAGCTTGTGCTCAGCGTGTGGTGAGTTCTGGGCTGATTTAAGATATTTTCCAGTCCTTGGATAGGGCATGCACTATTGGAATATATTGTTTTGAAAAGGCTGTGATAATAAAGTCTTGGACATATTCTCTGGGAAAATTTTTTTTCTACATATGAAAAGAGTTGTAAAATTTCAGAAACTGTTAAGATACCCAGGTAGTACTTAGATTCTAGATAATTGGATAGAATGTTGGGGACATTTGTGAACATGAACTATATCTAGTGAACTATATCTATATCTTTATTACGATTTCCATGAAGGTAAGAGAACCCTGGTAGAAGGAAGGAAAATCATCCGATATTTAAATACACTGAACAATAAAAGTTTGAAGCAACTTTATAACATTTTACTTCACTTTTTAAAATAGTTGGAATCATTATGAATAAGAACAAATCCATTATCTGATTAATTTATTCCTACCACTAAAAAGATTCTTGGCTTTCTAAAACTCAACATATTGTAATTAGGAAGAAAATCCATCATTCAAACAACTTCTAAAACATCATCTCTTCTAATAAGTATTTTCAACTTCAATTTATCTGAATATAAACTTCACACAATAATCTTGATCACTTCAGCATACATTTTTAGAAAATATTCATTAGTACTAGAAATAATCAGCTCACTTGATTGCTGGATTTAATTTTATTCAATTGTTCATCATCTGTCTCTCCAAATATTTGTGAGAATTATTTTTATTTTGCTAAAATTTTAATTGGACAAGGACAGATATGTTGAGAAGTCAGAAAGCAAATAGTCATGTGAGCTTATATTAGAGTCCATGAATTTGAGCCTTGATTCTCTCCTTGCAAGTTGTTTAGGATGAACATATTATTGAACTTCTATAAACTTTAAGTTCTTTGTTGACAAAATGAGGAAACATGACAGTGATACATAATGCTAATTTTATCTGTAATAATTATTATGAGGAATGCATGAGAAGGTACCCTTGATTAGTCAGAGATTAAATTCTAAATTATTATTGCCATTGTTATTAGTGTATATAGCTAATATTATACATGTGTAACATAACTCAGCAAAGCCAAAATTCAATTGTTTATAAGTAACAAATTTCTCAAATTTATATTGCTAAGTAATATAAGTCATAATTGAACATGCAATATTCTCAATTTTAACATAGTGCATAACTTAGTGTATGACATTCCTAAGAATAATAATATTTTCAAGACTTCATATTTCTCTTTTGCAATTACTAATATTTAAAATAATTACTTATGACTTTGGAGGAATAAAGTTCTAATATTTAATAGAAGCATACAATAACATAATATTTTGTTTTAGCTACTTTTCTCTTTACTGAGACAAAATCCCCAGCCCCCAAAAGCTCAAGACAAAAGGTTTATCTTAGCTCACATTTGGTGGAGGTTTCAGTCTACACCAGCTGGCCCTACGCAGGGCAGCAGAAGCAGTGGCTGCCTTCCTTCTGTCCCTTTATTTTCCACCCAGGCTATGCCCAACATGGGGCGCAGTCTTCAGTGAATCCATCCAGCCACTCCCAGAGCTCGGCTAATCCAACCAGCAGGCTAAACAGCTACCTGCAAAAGGTCTCACCTACCAGTACATGAGGCTTCGGGGGGATATCTAGATAGAAGCCATAACATATGTGGAGAAAAAAATGTCTGAAGTGTTAGAATTCTTCTCAAGTCAAATCTTAAAGAATTCTAAAATTGTTTATAGCTCCATTAGTTCTTTCCATTACAAACCAGGTGGTACATGTAATTTCCCAGGTAAAGCAAAAATTAAGTGAACTTTCTAAAAATCTATATGAATTTATAAAAATTTATTACTATTTGCCATGATGAAAAATATTTTTAAGAGGAAGATAAATTATAGCCAAGTATTTTAATTTTAACTCTCTCCTCAGTGGCAGAAGATTGAAACCATTAGTGTCTTGTGATGTATTTAAAAAGAACTTCTGAAGACATTTTTAGACATCAGGACTTCACATCTGACTAATAACAGAAGCTTTTGTACCATGTTACACTAATATGTCTGTTCGCAAACTCTTCATTCTGGCCACAAACTCTTCTTTTTGGCAACACTGTGGCTCGCGAACCAAAACATTCAGAGAACTTTTTGCTTCGGTTTCCAGACTCTACATCTGCTGAGGACCATGACCATGGCCATTTTCCCCACATGAATGTGAATGGGACCAATCTTCCCCAGAATCATTCTGCAAATTAAATTCAGGAATCGTGGTACCAATGTATGTTGTATTCTTTATACCACACGTAAGAGTTCAAAGGTAAACGGTGTCAACATGAAAGAGAATTCACGTGCTTTCAAGAGTGTGTGCATCTGGAGCCATGTTGAGTTTCTGAGGTGCTTTCCATTCAACAGCTTTATAATATACTTAAGAAACCAGGTTTTGTTTTATGTTTTATTTTGTTTTGTATTTTTATGTTTTTGTTTTCCCATCTGTTGTCAGCTGTGGCTTAGAGGTCTCTTCATGATGATAAAATACCTGAAACGGTTCCAGTCTTTGTAACCATACACCATCTAGAAAACAAGAGTGTTTCTTTCCTAGCGTTCTAAGCAAGATTCCTTTTGAGTTTCTAACTTCTGCTTGCATCAGCTAAGCTTGTCTTCATAGCAATGTGCTGACTGACTTAGGTAAACCAGATGCCTCACTGTCAAATTTAATTTCTCTCAGTCATATGTGCTGCATAATAAAATGTTTAGTTCCAAATTTGAAATTAATGATGCTTTTAGAAAGGACTAGGAAGCCAAGAGATGCTCAGGTAGCCCCAAATTTGCTACAAATATCTTTTTCAAAATCAGCCAAAATAAAAATTATAGAAACTCACCTTAGAGATTTTATAAACACAACCCTATATTTTAAATTACACTTGAAATAAAGACACATTGAAGGAAAATGTCAGCAGGTATTATGATAATCACCTAAAGTTTATTCTCTTTTTTTCCACAAAATGAACTTGTATTTCCAGAAGGGTTCTATTTTTTTTCTTTGTAGATTTTCTTGAAGCTCGTGGACTTGGAGATCCAAATGTCTTAATGACGATGGGTGGGTGTGGATTGGGTAATGTGATGTAACGAAGTGTGTTGTTGGATACATCAGTTGGGTACTTATCAAACATGTAACCGATAAATATGTGCATCTGTAAATACACTTTGTATTACCTAATTTTCCATGATGGGGCCCAAATATTCATACTATAAAGGAGGAGAGGTTTGTTTTGCCTCATGATTTCAGTTTTAGTGCATGTTCCATTGGCTCCAAGGGAGAAGAGGTACGGTGGAAGGGCCTGGCAGAGGGAAACTGCTTAACACAGGGCAGCAAGGAACCAGAGCAGGGTGAAGGGTCCGGAGAGGAAGCTGCCAAGGATGAGATTCAGTCCCAAAGCCACACCCATGACTGATTTTCTCTGATGAGGCTCCATCACGTAACAACGCATTCAGCCAGGAACTCCCCAGTGGGTGACAATTAAGGTAGAATGTTAATTTTCTTGGTGTGGAAGCTGCCCAGGGCATTAGTAAGGTCCATTTTGGGTGTGTCTTGTGGTCATGGAAGAATGACATAGGGCCCTGTATCTGGCCTTCCTCCCCTTCCTCTCTGGCATTCTTGTCTTGCCATGCTCTGGACTGCCATGACCTAAGCATCTTTGCCACAACGTATCTTTCCACTAGGAAGTTTCTGCCTTGGAGCCAGGCCATCATGGGCTGAATTCCCTAACATCAGGGACTAATAAAACCTCTCCTTCCTTGCATTATGGGAGTTTAGTTTAGTTTAGGTTAGTTTAGTTTAGTTTTGTTTTTCCAGGTCTCTCTACATAGTCTGTGCTGGCCTTACACTCATGATATATCCCAGCTGACCTCGGACTTGCAGGGATCCTTTTGCATCAGCTTCCTGAGTACTGGGATTATAGATGTGCACCACCATGCCCAGCTTTCAGGAGTTATTTAATATAGTCAAGTTGACAAGGAATTAACTGACACATAACTCCCCAAAGCCAGCTATTAGTAACATCTAGAAGGCACTTGTTATGGAAATCTACCATACTCAGTTCAGGTAAGTTTTCACCTGAAAGTATGGTAACATTGAACTGGATCTGGTTACATACTGGAAGGTTTATACCGTCACACATAATATAGTCAAACAAAACAGAATAAAACCATTCCAACTGATGAATGAAAACATTAAAAGGCTTCGAAGCTATGTAATGGGGAATCAGGATTACCATCAAATCTTACGTACTCCTACCATTTCTCACACTAGGGAGACTCTACGGTATTTATACATGTGAGTTTGGTTTATTTTGCTTATGAGTATGAACAGCTATTTTGAAGAAAATGAAACATTATGGCAGCCATTGCTGATTTAATATCGTCTTGCTTTGAAGTCCTACCATGCTTTTATTCTTCTATTACCATCGGTTCTATCATGTTGTGTCTTATTGGGATTTTAATATATGTGATAGTATAAACAAATTTTTTTATGGAAAATGAGATATTATAGTAGCCATTGATCATTTTCTGTTATTCGGTTCAGCATACCCTGTAATTCTTTCATTTTCTTGAATACGTTTATACTATTTTGTTATGTTTGTTATTACTGTATTTGAAGCCATGCTCAACTATTACAAAGAAAGAGATATTATGGTAGCTACTGTTAATATCCAGTTGTCTTGTTGTGAAGTGCTGTGTTACTTATGTTGTTCTGTTCTGATATGCTTTGTTCTGTCCTCTTTTGTTTTATTCTGTTTAAAATAAAAATTAAAAAAAATACTGGAAGGTTTTTGGGTGCTAGAGAATAGGATTTGTCAAAGTTGTACCTGGCTTCCTTGGTCCCATTTCTCTGGTACCATCAGTAAATCCACTGCTGGTTTCAAATAACTATCCAGAGATGACCACTATGTCTAAAGAGGGAAAGAAAAGTTAAAATACCACTTTTTTTCTTCTCAACTTAAGCATGATCACTTCTAGTGAACAGAGGCCAAGCTAAGTTAAATGAGCTTGAGAATGTTACACCAGCATGCACTAGGTATTAGGGTTCTCCAGAGAAACAGAAACAATATACTGTGCACGTATATTTTTAGCCTACATGGTCATAGAGGAGGCTGGTGTGTTCCCATTTCTACATCTAACAGCTGGAGGCCCTGGAGCACTGATGAGCAGTGTGCCTATAACTCGATGGCCTGGGAACCAGATGACCAGATGCTTCGCTGTATGACTGATGACTGGTAGACAGCCTGAAACTGAAGAAGTGCCAATGTTATAGTTTGTGTCAAAAGCTAGGGAAAAAAACCAGTGCCCTGGCTCGAAGGCAGTAAGATGAGAAGAAGCCTCTTTTACTGAGGGGAAGAGTTGTCTTCTTATTCTACTCTAGACCACAACTGATCAGGCAGGGCTCACCCACTTCAAAGGTGCCAGTCTTCTTTATTCAGTCTTCCTGCCCAGACACTGATCTTGTTCAAACACTTTCAGAGACACATGGGTAATAATGTTTGACCAAATGTTTGGGAACCCTGTAGACCAAATCAAGTAAACACATAAAGACAGACTTCATAGGATCTAAACTCCAGCTGGTTTGTTAGAAGTTGATTTTGACTGAGAAAAGGCAATTGTACTTACACTTCATGTGAATAAGACACAAGGATTTTCTCTCAACCTTTTATGGCTATAAAGCCAAAATTCTTCAAATCTTCAAACATTTTATCCATATGTATTGTTCTACATAGAGCAAATAAACATGGGTTTGTGTACAGTTGTATAAGGAGGGAAGAACTAAAAGCAATAGGAGTGTAGAAAGCGCGAGTTACAGGAAGGCCTTAGTGACGTTAATATCTTCAGGTCAAACTTAAAACTTCTCAGAAAGATTTGGGTGCTAGAGTTAAAATCCGGTGAGCAGCAAGTTCAGATAACACTTAACTGTCCTGGAACTGTACATACAATACTCCTCATTTAGCAATGGAGTTCATTAAGTGAGTTGGTTTCTAAGTGAGGAATTGAAAATAGTATGTACAGTACCCGATTCACAGCAAAAATGGTCAAAGGAAGCTCCAGTTTGATGATCTTGCTGTTGTTTGCACAGCTTTTACCCTCAGTACTCTAACGTATAACAGAGCACAAAGCTACGGTCCTGTATTGTACAGTGAAACCAGAAAAAGTTATAGTATAATGTAAGCAAGGTTTACTGGACAAAACAAAAAGACACTGAGGGTCCACAAACAAGATGGGCAGAACTGTACAAAAGAAAAAACAAAACATGAATTGTAAATCTGAGAGGTGGGTCAGAAGTTCTACTTGTAGATCATTAAACAAGGAATATCCATATTAGACATCATCTCATAATGGTTCAATGAAAAATGATTTGTTTTTCTTAAAAACACATGTTCCCCAATAACCTTTAAAATAAAACTTAACAACCACCAACAACTCATCACATCAGCTACATTGAGGCAATGTCTATCCCTCTCATGTTTGAAAAGACAGAGATAAAAATCACTCAGATAATCCAGGATATCTTATGATATAACAGTGACATAGAAAGTGCTCATTGATAATCATGACTGCAAAACAGATACAATCCAGACATTATCTTTGCATATCAATAAAGGATCTATTCCACTGTTTCTCACATGCCCTTTCTTGGCATCCTAGTAGTTTCCCTGAATTCTTCAAGGTTACATTGATCGCACCACTGATATTGCTGGAAGCTTTGATTTGAATATATAATTCTGGCTCATTAATGAAGGTGCTTCTGCAGGTCACTGCAAGGGATGAACAAAATTAAAATACTACTGCTAAGATATTACAGAACCATAAACCCTCATGACTCTGTAAAAACCACTGGAAATGCCAAAGATCCTGAACAGTGAAACTGGCACCAGTGGAGCCACTGCTCTGTCTGACTCTGCAGTAAATACCTGGGAGGACAGAAAGACACATAAAATATGTAGGAAAGCAACTTACTAGCCAGGAGGGTAAGACAAAAATTAAACACATGAAACAATCACAGAGTCAAGAATAATAGTGATAATTAATTGTTCAGTCGGCGCCTGTGGTTCAGAGGTGGATATATAACCCTTCAGAAAATATGTGCCCCCATGTGATATGAGACAATTCCACGCATCAAAAAGCGTCAAAGGTAACGTCACTTCTAAGGAGTTTGTCTCGGAGGATTTATTTACCTCCAGTGAATCGGTTTTCTTATCACCCAAGGAAGTGTTGGAAGCAAATAGTCCTTAGGAGTGAGCCTAATAAAAAGAGTGCACTGATAACTTTTTCTGGCTCTTTGTCACAAAAATTCTGGTTGTGTCACATGTACTCAACAGGTCTCCTAAGACCATGCTCCAAACCACTATCCTCTTCATCAAAACAAGCAAACTACATATACATATATAAATACACACACACACACACACATAAAATGCATATATATATGACTCCATATCCAAAAAATGTCACCCAGTTTATTTTTCTCTAATATCATACATCACAGAAAAAAATAGATACTTTGAAGACATTTATTTGTCTTTTCATGAACATCATGTTTATTTGCATATCATGCTTGGTGAATGCTCCTACAATACAATAAGCCACTGGGATTCCTCATTTCATGGCTGAGATCCTTTCCTGTGACTAGTTATTTAAATGAATTGGTCACTAAATGAGGAATTGTACAGGGTACGTACATTACAAGATTCAGAAATGAAAAAGGCAACTCCAAATGGATGGCCTTGCTTTTCTTTGCATAACTCTACCTGCAGTACTGTGATATATAACAGAATACAAAACTACAGTACTGTACAGTACAATCAGCAAAACTTAGGGTGCAAACAAGGTATACTGCGAAAAATAAAAAAGATATTGAGACTCAGTCCACAAGATGCACAGAACTGTACCAGTTGAAAAGATGGGTGATTAGTCAGTCCAAGCTGCAGGTCGAAACATTTGAGTAATCAGTAAACAGGTAGGTCCTTAACGGCGGAAAATGTGTGTTATATACAAAAAGGATTACTGCCAAGTGTTGACCTTGCGGGCCACCAACTGCTCCCCACTGAAAGAGCCCCGCTCAGGCTCACCAAGAACCGAACCAGCAGAACCAGTGTGGGCTCAGTGCTCTGGTCTGGAGAATGACTGGGAGGAAAAGAGGCACGTTCGGCTTGCTTATCTTTTTCTAAGCAACATGGCCCAACACAGGCACAGTAAAGACTGAAGGAACATTCGTGTCCTTTTGTTCCCTAGAGAGCTGGTAGTTTTGTTAGCCATGAGAGTAAGCAGCTTCTGTGAAGATAGCAGTGGGCAGCAGTGTGGAGGGCTGTCCTCAGGTGCCTGGGGAAGAGCAAACTTCCGGGAGACGCTGACCTGTGAACTGAGCATTGTTTTAATTTTACATGATACATGCCACAGGGGTTGAAGTATTGAGTAATACATTTATCAACAGGTGGGATCATAGTCCAGAGCTAATGGAAGCATTTCTGCAAATAGGAGCATTTGCCACTAGTAAGCAATGTAGACAGTGGTCCATGTCTCCTATGCATGATCTTAAAACACCAACAAAAAATGAACAACAGACATAGTTAAAAAAATCTGTAGGCAAAGAATTGATGTCAAATATTGCAAGAAAGAGTTGCTTCCCTCTTACATTGTTCCCAGGTCTGTTACTTCTAATTTCAGAGCTTTGTTAACCTTCCCTTTAGAGGCTGGTCTTGTGACTTGGACCATGGAGAATTCAGTGATGAAGGAAGACCAGGAATGCCCTGTCATGCTGTGGGAAGGTAGCATTAGAAATGAAAGTATTTAGGGTTATTCCTCAGATTGCTTAGTCATTAGATTTCAGAAATACAAGTTATGAAAGAAACATGGAGTATCCTTGATAAGATGGCACAAATGACTTCTCCACATTGCCCCAAATCTTGTATTTTTTCAATAATTTCAAGTAGGGTTTTAAAAAATGAAATTAAGTAGAAAGTATAGTGTTTCAGCATACAGTGCTCTGTATTCTCTTTATATTAGAAATTTCGGTTTCAGGTATTCAACCAAGGATTCTGTAAATGGGTCATTTTCTAGGAAGTTGCTAAAAGATGTGCATATATTAACATTTCCATTTTATTTAGATCCTAAAGCACTGAACTGGATTTCAGGTTCCAAGTGATTCTCTAGGCTCTACAATTTATTTTCTCTTATACATGTTGCGTGTTCACCCTATCACCTGCTTCTAGAACTGGTTTTGGTACAACAGAAGAACAAGTAAGGATTGCTCTTTTCAGTATGTTGAGGCAGAATATTGTCATCCTGAGTAGGAATCCAACTTTACCTTCCGCCTTATTTCTGAAAACTGGAAATCTAGCTATCTCCAGTTAGTGAGATGCATAGGAAAATTACTGATTTCTTTCCTGGAGTCTGTCTTAGTCTGTTCTTTGTTGCTACAACAGAATGCTTGATGTGGTTAATTTACCAAGAAAAGAGATTTATTTTGATTTTTGCTTCAGGAGGCTGGAAAGTCAAAGCTCTGGCAGCTATGTCTCTTGGAGGCCACAAACTGCTCCAACTCATGGCTAAGATAAGGGAAAGAAGAGAAAACTAAAGGGGTAAATTTAACTTATTACAGCTCACACTCTCAGTAGCTAATCCAATCTGGCAAGAGGGAGAACTTACACCGGGAAGACACAGGCATGACATTCCAACCACACCACTCCAAAGAGGCCCTCGGTCCCAACGCTGTGGCACCGAGGATCAAGCTTCAGCATAGGGTTTTGGGGGGACAAAACATACTCCTGCATAGTGGATGCTGACAGGTGTTTTCCTTCAAAATCCCTATTGAAAATACATTGCATCTGGATAAGAAGGTCTGAAACTCTCTACAACTCTTCCTTTCGGCTCACACCTTCTATCTCACATTTAGTCATTTCGAAGTTGTATTGTTTTCACCCAAAGTCCTGTCTCATCTGTATCTTTCAACTCTTATTTTCCAAATATGAGAATTGCATCATCTTTTGCCCTGACCATTTGACGTTGCCTTGTTTCCATTGTTACTGAGCTTTCATTTATAATTTGTCTTTCAAGCCTCTCCAAATACTGTGAGAGCTGACAGACACAGACTTAGAATCTCCACTGTACCATCGGAGAACTTGTGTTCAACTCTCACTCTACTGTGGCAACCTGTTCTTGGGTAAATTGTTCACCATGTGTTTTAATTTCTGATGCTATACAATGGAAATAATGGTACCTATTTTGCGTATTTATTTACTTTAACCTGGTGCTTAATAAATTGGTTCAATAATTTCATCTTTAATGCAAGTGTAATGCAATTCCTATCATTTCAATGACAATAGAACTCAAACTGTAAAACTGGCAAATAATGAAGAACAGTTAACTTTCAAAAGTTTTTGAGTACGACTATCAAAAAACTGCTATGCAACTCAGTGCTTTCTATCACAATATTAGAAGTAAACCTCTTAGCATTCCAAGTTTATGGGGTGCTGAGGAAAAAGCATTCCAAAGATCATGAGCATTATCAATGATTCTCATCATTTATGAGCTGCACCCTAAGGTGGTTCTCCTCCACTAATGGGGTGCATCTATCTGCATCGTGCTACCCCAGGTCTAACCCAGAGCGTTCCACATTACTTTTCCAACCTTGTCTCTGTACCCAATGAAGTATCCTGTCTACTCCAAGGTACCCTCTGTTTTGAAGACGTACTCTAGAGGTCCCAATATCTCCTCCTTTTCTCTCCCTACAATGAGTTTGTGTCCATTATTGCTTGAAAAATACCCAGCTACATTTCAAAGCCATGGTTTCACTCTTGCTGATCCTTTTGGTGATATTAAATTGCTTTGCGTAGTGAATTTCATGGTGCCCATATAAATCGGTCCCACCTGCCCTTTCCATGTATGACAACCTGATTTGGCTTGGCTGTTTTCATGTAATGACAGCCCTTAGGCCGATTCGTCCACTTTGACACCCTATTGAAATCACTTCACAATGTAAGAGTTAAGATGAAGAGATGAAGAACAGAAGTGCTGGAGAACTGGCCTCCACCAGTGAGCAGCCTTTAATTGCTGAGGGGATCTGCTCAGTGTCTGCTCTTAAGGGTATTCAAAATAATAGCATCTTCCTATGCTTTTCCATAGCACTGTGCACCTGCTAAGTGAGAAAAGTGACCTCAGGTCTGTCGTTACGTTCTCTCTGTTCTGCACCTCCTCTAGACCATGACTGCGCCCAGAAAGTCCACGGCTTATCCACTGTTGTACTCTATCATCTGGGACCGCACAGGGCCCTTGAGAAGCTTTCACTAAGCTGACCACTGAAGTGAACCAGGGTTATCTGTGGTGTGATCTAAATCTCACAATCATCCTTTTTCATTCTCAGCCTCTTTGGGATTGTAGAGTATTTGACCTTGCTTTAAATTTAAGCCTCTCTTCAGAGACTAGAATCTTGTGCATGAAATCCAAACTCATGGATTTGGCATTCTAGTTGCTGGCAATTTATTTTCTTTTTTCTTTTCTTTTCTTTGAATTTTGTTTTCCTTGATGGTCCTGGGGAAAAAGAGAGAAAAAAAGAAGTAAAAAAGGAAAGAAGTAGAAGAGAAAAAATAGAAATGAAGAATGATGAGAGTTCATGTGAGATACTGTTCCTCTTTACTACTGGAGAGAAAATCGATTGTTGTGGTTAATGGATGGATTTGACTAGTCTGATGAAGTCTTGGGGGAAAAGCTAAGAACAGTGTAGATAGATCACCAGTGAAAACAAAGACAGTGTTAGTATTTTTCTAATCAGAAATTATATATTACATCTCGTGTTGAACATCATGGAGGCCATATTATCTCTCCCAAATAATCCAAATATAGTACTTTCTACCATTATTTTTATCCTAAATTTTTTACCAAGTTACCTCAAAACACTTATGAATAAACTATTAACCTAAGATAGGAAAACACTTATTAAAATAAAAATTGTTACAATTTCAATCCATCAAAGTAAGCATTTATCTATAACAAAACTAGCAAATTCAGAAACTGTTATTTTCCTATTTTATTGTCCAGTAAAGAGAAAGGTACCTCTGGCAATATCACATTCTTTATTGTCTTTGTGAATGTTGTGTGGAAAGCAAGATATTAAGCCATGTCCCAGAGCAGAAAAGAAAAACTACCCATGGAGGTCTGCTCAAAGATTTACAATATATTCTAAATTAAAGTATAATTTTATAAGTTGAGTCTTTATACAATTCTAAGACCTTTTAGGCCTGGGGTAAATGCCTTCACCTAATGTTTCAGGTTTTAAACTCAATCACAATCTCACATTCTTCTTCTTTCACAGGACTTTTCCTTAGCACTTCTCAGTTTTCCTCAAGGAGTAAGGTAATATTACTTGTCAAGATTACCACATTCTTTGGACTCTGTGAGTAGTAAATTACGCAATTATAAACAAGGTATATGGTAGGTAAGAGCATGGATTTGTCATCTGACAGATCTGAAATAAATGTATTTTCCTGTCACTTATTAACTGTCAGCTCAAGAAGCTATTTAACTTCATGATATTTTCACTTCTGCTGCAGAAATTGGGAAAATAGAGTAATATAATAACTAAATGAATTAATTGATAAAACAGTGCCTACCAAGAGGCATTGGTTGAGAGATTGAAAAATGTTAATAATTTATGTTGCATATTTGTCTTTCTGGTAGTTTATTTTAAGGTGTTTATTACGTAAACCTCTTTCTTTTCTATAGGGAATTCCTGTCCTGAAAGCCCCTGCTAGGAGATAGAATCCTCTTTCCTAGATAAGTTTAATTGCACGTAATTTTGCATCTTGCTTGTCTACCTGCCTCTGAGTTAGACTTGGAAACCAAGTGCGTATTGCCTACACTCGGGCTCACGAGGCGCTACAGCAAAGACACACAGCAATGTGAGTCTGCTGGGTAGAAGACAAAAGCAACTGGAATGAGGACAACCTCCTTCAGTGTCCCAGCAGTCAGGAGCCTGGCAGTGACCTTCTGGTTTGCTCAGGGTGCGTCCTGTGGCTTTGAATCTGTTTCAGCAGCGGCAACAGTGGAAAGAGAGTGGCAAGTTGTAGGGAGGGATTCAGGCTCCTGCTCAGGCTGGGAGCTTTCTGAGACTGGTTCTCCAATCTCACTGAACATTTTTTTCCAAAGAATTCCTTTATCTTGAGTCAGCCAGTGTCAGCTTTCACTGCTTTCAGTGACTGTCTCGGAATAAAATTAGGACCAGCAATGTTTGCCAGCAACAAGCCTAAAGGGAAACTGGGGTGAGGGGCACAGAGTGCTGGGCAGTATGGGATTTGTTAACTGGCGAGAAGGCATAAAAATTCCAGTGAATATTAAAGGATAGAACTTTGGTGGTAGATGGCATGCTGAACCCAAGCCACTAACTAAATTATTGCCTGTGGTCATCTACTACGGAATAGCTGTCGAAAGAAAGGGCACGAGAGGCCTGTGCTGGTGCAGAGCAGTATGAAAGGTAATTCAATGACTGTGAGTTGTTTTTGTTTTTTAATATGTGGCCATATTATAAAAAGAAGATGATGTGCTCACATTTCAAAATTTTTGCTTAAGGCACAGACCATAAATAAGAGAAAATCTATGTCCATGCTAAAAGAAGAAGGAGGAAGATGAGAAGGAGGAGGAGGAACAAGAGGAGGAGGAGGAAAAGAAGAGGAAGAACAGAAAAGTAACATCATTTTTGGTGAGAAAGCCAGATTACTGAAAAGGAAATGCAAGTCTGACACTATGTACTATAAACTATGTGGGGTTCCTTCACTGCTTTCACTATTTTCTTTCACAGTGTTATTTCTTCCTGCTTTCATTAATGTGTGGATTACAAATGCAAAACACTATTGCGATATGATGGTAAATTAAGTAAGTCTTGGTTTTCAACACGAAGAGACACAAACAGTTTAAATGCAGGTGAATCCATTCATTTCATTAGGCTGATGTTGGCCAAAAGGTATCAAACATCTACCCACTGCCATTTAAATCGAGGAGCACACTCTCTGCACCTGTGCCTGGGAGTCTGGGGGTCGTCAGTAAGATGAACAGCTCTATGGCATCCGAGGCTGTGGTTCTGCTTCCTCTGTTCCTTCCTCACGTCAAAGGAAGCCCACTGCAATACCTCTCTCCACATTCATGTTCAAGTGGGGCCAAGGGAATGGAAAAATGCTAAATTTGTAACCAGAAAGCAGGTACTTTCCATGAAATGCCATCCATCTAACACACTTTTGCTAAGGGGCCATCGCTAGGCTAAGCCATGAGAATGCTCACCGTGATGCTAAAACAGAGAGGATTCATCATGCTAAAGCCACTGTGGAAAGGCACTTCTGTCTGAATTAAAGTGAGCACATTAGCAAGGATGAGGTGAGGAGTGAGTACAAAGTTGTCAACTAATAAAGTCTGCTATCGCCTATTTATTTTGTCAGATCCTACAAGGAAGACATGTATTAGCAATTAACAACAGCTGCATTTTAAGCATCCAAAGAATGGAACAGAGTTTATCATGGCAGAGAGAGGCAAAAAGAATCCTCCAAGATAATGAAGGAAAACAAAAATCCACTATCAGAGGAGGAAAGCATCAACAGAGACATGAAAGAAACCTGGGAAGGCCATCAAGCACTGTACTTCCTTTTTAGCACTGAGCACTGTAAAATACAATAATTTGCCCTTTGGAAGTTATGTACTGACACGACTCAGACCACACACCTAGCTAGCCTTCTCCAAATTCCATTTGTAAGGTAAATAATTTCCTGAAGTTTCACAGAATATATTTTCTCTGTTACACCTTTCCAAGTCTACCAGTGCAGTTGAGTTTGATTGCTGACCTGGCCTTTTTAGTATGATGACATTCACATACAAGGGAACATCATGCTGTTCGGCAAAATTTTTGGGTCTTGCGGGGTCCTTAAATCCAGCTAATCACAGTGAGTGTGAGACAATTCTCAGATGAAGAAATACATATGGAAAGTAAATGCATGAAAAAATGTTCAACATTATTGGTCATTCAAGAGATGGAAATTAAAATAACAAGATTCCATCTAACCCCCAAAAGAATGGATATCATCAAAAAATCAACTGACACCATGCTGGTAGGGATGTGGGGAGGAAGGAACCCTTCTCCAGTGTTGGTAAGAGTGTAAACTCATACAACTACTATGGAAATTCCTCAGAAAAACTATGATTAGAGGTCCCATTCAACCCAGCTCTTCCCCTTCTATGTATGTTCCCAGAAGAATTAAAAACCTCATACCACAGCAATATGTATGCATCCATGTTTATAGCAGCACAAATTGTAATAGCCAAATTTTGGAAGCAACCCAAATGCCCATCAACTGAAGAATGAATTTAAAAAGATGTGGGCTTTTTCTTTTATATAACAGAGTATTACTCAGCCATAAAGATGTATAAATTTGAGACTTTTTGCATGCAACTTGAGACCATACACATAATCGAAATATATCAGGCCCACATGTGTGAACATTAGTTGTATCAATAGTGTGAGAAATTGAATGAGTAAATAAGAATCAAAATACACAATAGATATTGTGAATTGGGAAGAAACTGTTCAAAAGTAAAGACAAATTATGATGGGAGAAAAGGGAAAGGAAGGAAGGGAAAAAGAAAAATATATATTTACACACAAGAGAGTTGAGACAGTTATCCAGATAGTTTCTCTTAGTTCACTGGCAAGAAAAGTTTATGCTATTATTGAGAGAAAATTTCATGCATCTATCTTTTACTATGAATAACTACTATGAAGATAATAATATGCAATGTATTAATTATTGCTGCTATCCTAACCTTTTTTTGAAACTCTATTTTATTTTTACTTTTTTCTTTTTAAAAAAGTAGTGTGTCTGAGAGGATTAACATAGATAAAGGTGAATATTTAAGCTTACGTGTCACTACCAGATTTGGGCTCTTATCTCTTCTTTAGATTGGAGAGCCTAATGAGCCACGGTCGCACACGTGTGTGGGTATGTGTGTGTGTGTGTGTGTGTGTGTGTGTGTTTCCACAAACAGTTCCAACACAGAAAATAAATTATTCCTTACCACTATTGTGGTTGATCACTTGGGCTCTAGCTTAACATCCTGAAGTAGAATATATTGCACTCTTAATTAAGTTGGTTGCTAAGCCAGCTGCACAGGCGAGCTCAGTCCCAGCAGACTATAATTTTGGTATAATATGATTGTATTAATGTGGATTTTAGGCTTTGTGGCAACAAAACCAGGAAAGGCAGTTGAAAAAGATAGAAGACAATCATTCCTGTCTTGACTTCAGGAAAAAAATTTCCATTCTAGTTCTTGATTTCCCTTACAAATTTACTTACTTGTGTAACAATAACTTGCTAATACACATTATTTGATACATAGCAGTGACCTAACTTTATTGTAAGATGCAGTGGTAAGATCCAGAATTTCTGAATTTGCAAGAACTTTTTATATACTACATTCACAGGTAAATGCGCAGACGCATTGAATTTGCATCGATGGTCTACCACACTGGTAGTTCGGCTGTGTTTAGAGTGCCCTCCAAGGTCAATTCGCCAAAACTCTTCTTTTCTCTACACCTTGTTTTCTGCATTTCTAAACACACAGATGAACTAATGGACTTTAACTTTCATCAGCCTGGTTTCTGAGGATAGGTATTTTGGGATCATCTGTAAATTGAATTTTAGTGAAAGTGGTTCTTTCACATAAGCCTGATCTCATTTAGCAGAGACTGTTAGTAGAGAGTATCAGAGACACACGAGAGATTCCAAGGATGCTGAGGGTCAGTGCATGGGGCAAGGGGGAAAGAGAGGGGTGCTGCTGAGAGGCTGGGCAGGCTGCAGCTCTCTGATGTTCTCCGACTCCTTCTCCTTCACATCCCCTTACTTACATGCATTCCAATATGAGCGATTTCCTGACTATGTGCATCAGATTTCCATACTGGGTTATTTGAAGGCAAGGTTCCATTGCTTGAAAACATTTGAGAAACACTGTGTAAGATGGTATCCAATGTTCACTCCAAATATGAAATTCAGTGGCTTGATGTGTACTCACCACTTGTAAAATTTAACCAATTAAAATATATAGTAAACACTGATATTAAAATATTCTATACACAACTGAAATTATAAATATGTATTTATGTTGGACTATAAATGAATTTAAAAGTTAATAACAGAGAAATGCTGTTCATAAAATGTTAGAACAAACACAAAATTTTCCCCTTTCCATGTTTGATATTTTCAAAGAGCATTGGATTCCTGTACACCATTTCTTTGCAACACGAACTGGAAAACTGTCTTCATCACTTTATTCTTTAATTTCTTCATCTGTAAAATGTATATAATAATAGTATCTATTTAGTGGTAATGTAAAAAGTGTAAGACATTTAAATGTTTTTGGAAAGAGAAATCTAGTGAACATTCTATGTAAATTATATTTTTTTAGTGCTTATTCTGATAGAATCAAATCTATATTGTATGTCTGACCACTGAAAATTTGAGGAACTAAATTATGAAATTGCAAAAAAAGTAGGACATGTAGAATAGCTTGAATTAGAAATCAAAAAGGCAAACAGATGGTTAATATCCAGAAAGAAAATTCTGCTCCATATTGCCCATCTGCTTCTCTCTGCCTGCCTGCTTTGCAGTAATATAAATTTTCAAACAGCCAAGTAATAGAATCCTCAACCTAGTTTAATTTGTGTCTGCACTTCATTGGTTATTGGCAAGGGAATGGTTAGATTCGGATTTGATGATAACACCATACAGTCCTCATGTTTATCCCGTGAGAGGCAAAAGATTAAAATTTGTAGGAGGCAATTATTCTCCTTATTAATCAATTCTGGACACACTTGGCAGCTCTCTGTTGCCACAAAAGTACTATTCAAATCAAGATGGTAGAGACGCTTTTCAAAAGCATTATTTTTAATTGAAAGCATCAAGTTCTTTCTAGTAGACCACAACCTTCTTTGCCTAAGAATGTGTTAAGATTATTGTTTTTCATTGGAAAATTACATAGTTTTCTAAAAGCACATCATTATTCAGTCTCCTATTAATTTAAAACATGCTTATTCCTAGTAGAAATAAATAGAAGCTTATTTGATCCACACATTAAAGACTAATGCATTTTTCTCCTAATGGAGAAAAAGTTAAGCATTATTTTGAATTTTTCTAATGAACGGCCACTCATGTAGATCCAGTTCAGAGACCTGATAATAGAGTTCTAAGAGCAACAGTAAAATAAAGCTTCTATATCTAGTAAATGCTACTAGTTATTATAGCAATAAAGATAGTGATTAAATCTATAAATTGTTAGACTGGATAGTTATTTTCCTGTTGTAATCAGTCAACTGAAATAGCTATTTGGTAATGAAAAATAAAAAAGAGTAGTTTTTATTTTTCTTCCTTCAATGCCAGAGGAGGAAAATAGACTATCCCTTCTTCTCCCCTCTTCTGGATGAGTTCCGATAACAGCGAAGGTAAGAGTGCACTACAGCTATCAGAAACCCAACTCCGAAGGTCTCACAATAGCAAACGCTTATCGCTCGCTCGTTGGCACTGCATGTCCCTTGGTGTGGCCTGGCACCGGGGCCATGGTGCTGCTTTTTGGGATCACAGCAGTCCCCAGGACAGAGTGGGGAAGCAAAGCATGTGGAAGCAGACAGGAGTGACACAGGACACATTTCTTCTGCACCGGCCAACACTGGTGACACAGCTAGACTGAGGTGGAGGTGGTGCTGTCGTCTCTCCACTGGCAGAGTCCTCGGAAATCTTACAGCACTCATCACAAACCTCCTACCGAGCTGCGACTGAAATCTGTGGGGAGAGCAGCATTCAAGCTGTTTGGTTGGACCGCTGGTCATTGCTGGAGTGTAGAAGGAGAAGAGATTAAAAAGAAGCAGAAAAGTTAAAACTGAACTTGTATCCTGAATTTCACTCCTAGATATCCTCAAATCTGGCTAAGAGTGTTGTGAGATTTTATGAGTTGACAGGAACGAGGCACACAAATTTTCTGTCAGTGATTTGTTCACTGACTTAAGAAAATCTGTCAACTTAGGGTTTTACATAATACTTCTTTGGCTGTAAGTAGTCTTTTGGTTGAAGCCTTCTATACCATGAGACAAGTTATAATGAATCTACCAGTACTATGTAGGTCTTTCTGTGTTACTTTTCATAACGTCTGGTTCCATACAGACCTGGGTACGTTTTAATCCTAACTAAATGATGACATGTCGTCAGGTAAAATAGGACTATGAGATGTTTGGATTAAACTGTATTTAACTACCTAGTTTCAACTCTATGATTTTCTCTTTCAAAAGAATGCTCTTTCGGAGAAGCATTCTATAGCATTAAACCTGTCAATGAAGGTTAGGGATTCCTTTTATGTTTCATATTAAGGATTTAGGTTTAACCTCTGCAGAAGTAGTGTAAAAAAATCCGAAAGGAACAAAGTTCCTTTAAAAAGGAGAAACCTGCTTTGCAGTATGTTTTATGAGCTGTGTTAATAACTGTGAGTTTTTGAATTATTCTTTGAAATATTTCCATCTCTCGGTGGTAGGTTTGTCTGAATTACAATTTCTCACTCCGGCTTTCCTCCATCTCATATCTTTCATTAGGGCAAGAGGAGCGAATTATCTGGTTGATAAGCCTGGGACCTGGAGCTGGCTGTGGGGAGCCGTAACATTCTATTTCTGTTGTTCGATGGCTTGGCCACGTCTTCCACTCCATGAATAAGTTGTATTTGGGTGAGGCTCTATGGAAGGGCATGGATGGCATGTGGAGGGTCTCAGAATCCAGTGCAGGTGTGTGGGGAACTGGCTAATTCTGCATTGGTACCAACAGTTTCCTTGGTTCCACAATGAAGCTACCTCTTCCAACAATAAGATGGTGTACTTGGGGTGCTAAAAAGTGTGATGCATGTTTAAAAATTTTTACAGCAAAGACATAATGCCATTAAGCTCCCTAAGAATACTCTTCCTCACTTCAACTATATGCACTCTCATTCCTCTCTGAAGCAGTTCTGGAAGACCTCTTTCCTGAGTGTCTTTCCAGGGTGTGATAACAGCTATGGAAAGTGCTGCGTCTGCATGCATCTAACAAAGAGTCTTGGGAAAATGTCTTGTGTTCCTTCTAGCTTATTCACCAGATCTTTGGATCTTCCCCAAAGTCAAAATGATCATGAAAGGTAAATATTTTGAATTGATTCAGGACATAGAAGAATCCATAACAGCTCAACTAAAGACATGAAAGGGGCCTTCCAGAACTGCTTCAGAAAGTAGCAAGAGTGATGGGATCCAGGCCTTTCAAATTAGGGGGCATATCTTGAGGGAAATCAGTGTCAGTGTATTTTTCACTGCACTAGTTTTTTTTTTTAATTGAAACACATACTCTATTTTTAAGTTATATTTTTAGACTGAATTTTTATTTCTCTGCCTCATTTCAGAATGAATCTTCTCTCTTCTGACTCATTCTGTTAATTTTGCTCTGAAGAGAGACAAGGAAATATTCTTCAAAGCTTAATATTTTCTCACTGCTCCTACAAGCTCCACTTTCTCCTCTATAAGTTAACTGCTGAATAAGCCCTTGCTGGTCTGTCCAACTTTGCTGTTATTCTAGAGCAGACAGAGCTGGGATTGCTGGGTACGGGTTTAGTCATCTCTGTTCTCAGAAAACTTTGCGTATTTTTTTGAAATGCTCCCTATTTAATAAAGATACTCACATGTATCAGTTATACGTGTTACAGGCTTTTTTGAAGCTTGTTTATCTTTTCATTTTATTGAAAATTTTTGAAATGATGAAAATTTGAAACTTACAAATGAAACCTGTTCATCTTTATTTTTACCCACTCATATCTTCCTTTATTCTAAGAGCTGCATATTTCCTGGTGGATTTTTGAGATTGAATTTAAAGTAGGTTATTTAACAAATCACCACATGAATACATGCATACTGTTTTTAAAAGACTTAAATTGCAAAGAAGCATACTTACTGAAACACAAAAATTCTTCAATAGTAACACCTCTACCTTTATAAATGACCACCAGGAACAGTTTGGTACCTGTAAGTTTAGTTTTCATATAGTTCTAATTTTAATGTAAAAATATGCATTATTGGGGGCTGGGGATTTAACTCAGTGGCATAAGTGCCTGCTTGGCAAGTGCAAGGTTGTGAGTTTGATCCCTGCTCCCCCCCCCAAACATTATTTAGCAAGTTTGAAAAACTTGTATCTTTGTGAAAGTTCCATAGTTTTCTTACAATGGCATAGAATTTTGTAGAAATGCCAGATCATAACACTTTTAAGTATTCTTCAATTTATTAATGCATTGTTTCCAACTATTGTATTATTAAAAACATTTCTGCAGCAGTGATCTTTATGCCTTTATCTTTTTGGTCAGTTTTGTAAGTGTAGGCTTTTTTCTTTGAGTTTCTAAAATAAACCTCATATACTTCAAAGCACTACAGTTAAGAAAATAAGGCATCAATAGTGCTATGGGAGACCATTCAATACATGGACACTTTTGAAACTCAAGCACTGACAAATACAGAAATTGGTATCTGAGGAGTCACTGCACACAGCCTGAGAGAGAGAGCTCAGCGTTTGGAGGCTGCCTCGTGGACATTGAAGGTGGATGAAGTCACAGCGGGGGAAACGTGGGTGGGAGTAAGGTTGAAGGCCAAAGGAGGAGTCAAAGAGGAACAGGGAGCTCGGTGGATGACAGTATGCTTTGTGTGGGCGGTGTGAGCGCTGACGTAAGAGCAGAGCTAATAAGGCTGAAGGTGAACCATCACAAGAGAATTCGGCAGGCACGTTTTTTTTGACCGCCACGTAATATTGGTACATATTGATGAAATATGTCGTGATGCTGGGGTTCGTGGAGATACTGAGTATGCATTAATTCTTAGTGGAATTTCGATGTTACTGCCTGAATCCAGCTGTGGGATTTTGCTTTTCTGTTGAAATCTGTGTTTTCTACTCATCCTTTCTCTGTTTGTTTTTGCTTGGAAAAGATCATGTATAAATCTACACAACTTCCCTCTGATTGTGAATCAATCCCCAGAGATTAACATTAGGTAAATATGACCTAAGGCAGAACAAACTGTTTTGATAAAAATTTTCTACCAGTAGAATAACTGGAGCAAGGGCAACGTATGTTACAAATTTAGCAAGAAGCAGTTAAGTTTGCATATTGTAGTTTCTGTCAAATTGTTCCCTAAAATGATAATAATACTTTACTACAATAGGTTTGAGAATATCTGTTTTTCCATATTATCATCAACACTGAGTAGGATTAAACTTTAAATTTTTTAATCAATTTATTTCACTCATGTGAATGAAAATAGAGACCTCGTTTTTGTTTTCATTTACATTTCCAACATAAGTAGATGGACAATTTTTATGTAATTTATTGCAACTTAAGCTTTGCTTTTGGAGAATTACTTGTTTTCTTTATTCTTAATGGCTGACAGAAACCCAAAGTAAGTACATATAAAGATGTGTTTAGAAGTCCTTTTCCTTCTCTTTACTTTCATCTCTCTCACGTCTCATCTGCTTGCCATAAATCTGTAGCAAGCTCCGTAACGCTTTCCTTTTTTAAGTCTATCTCATTCCTTTCTTACGGCACTTTTCCGGTGTTGTAGATTCCTTGGCATTTTATACCCCACTAGAACGTCAGTACCCATGTGTTTACGCCAAGGATTGTTATCAACAGGACCAGAACTAAAACAAAGCTTTCTTCCAGTGTCACACTTCCAGCAAAGCCTGTTCTGGCCACCCATTCCCAGCTCTGTCCATTCTCATAACTCCCTCATCTTTGCACTTATTACCTACAGAATTATTAAATTTTATAATTTTTTTATCTGCTCTATTTCTCCAAAATCAAAGCTTAAACTTATAATAAGAGATCTCTGTCAGCAGCTGGATTCCAAGCACCTAGACCAATGCTGTGTACATAGTAAGCTTTAAATATCAGTTGAATAAACCAAAAGAATCAGTGATAGAGCATTAAAGATCCTGTGTTCCATCCTTGCCACTGAGAGGGATTTGCACTGCTCCCTGCTTCTTTATGCTGCAGCTCGGAGTCAGAGAGCCTGTTGGGTAGCATGATCTGGGGGGCACCACGCAACACTCTTGCTTTCACCAGCTTAGGAGAAACCTGTTTGTTTAATGGATAATGTGTTTCTTCCTTCACTGATAATCAGATAGCTATGCTGCCCAAAGGGAGACAAGTACAAAGAAGAGAACAGAGAACACTCCTTCCATTACTGCATTGGGTTATAAAAATTAATCTCAAGGAACTTTATCATGTTAAATGTTCTTATCAAAGAGTATAGAATAACCCTCTGTACATCAGCATTTCATATTTCATGTTTTTGGAAATACTGTCTTATATGTTAGTCTTACACAGTTGTTGCCACTGAGTTTAATGTATAGATCAGATGCTTCAAAATTTCTACCAATAGACTTTTATTGTCGTTTATTACTTTTTTGCAAATTCCACAAATACTATTTTTATTCTTGAAGTAACTGTGTATATTTCTCTGCCATGCTCATTTATCTTTGTTCACCTTAGTTTCTCATCACAGAGACACCATATGTGAAACCCACAACACTGAAGAGAAAGATTTATTTTGGCTCACAGTTTGTAGTGGTTTCTTTCAGTGTATCGCTGGTCGGCTCCTAAGCAGGGAGGCCTCACAGAGGGGGAGCATAGAGGAAGAAGCTTGTGGCATGGCAGAGAGCAGAGAGAGCTCCAAGGCTGAGGGAAGGAGAGAGACGCTCCCAGGCCCTTCCTCCAGCAACACACCTCCTTTAACCAGACTTCCCTCCCAAACAAAACAGTTACCTACAAACTCCTTCATGGATGAACCCATTGCTGGGTATCACTCTGCCATGATTCAATTGTCTCCCTAAATTCCCACCTGTGAGCATGTGAGGCTTTGGGGGACAGTGTTTTAAATAATTTGTCATTTTATACATTTAATCATTAAATTCATTTCAAATTTTGCATTTAATGAAGCTGTAACTTGACTTCATCATTTTAAATTGCTCAGCCAATTGTCTAACCCTTTACAATTGATAGTCCCTCTTTATTCCCAATAATTGGTGGTGCAAAAGAGCATAAATTAAATTATTTCATTTTCAGGATAATTACGTTCTGTGATTATTCCCTCCACACCTATCCCTCAACTTCACAGAGAAGGCCGATTCCTTGGCTGTGTACTCCATTCACAGAATGACTAACGAATGTGTTCTGAAGGTCTAAATATAACCACATAGACTTCTCCGGTGGCAGCCACCTCAGCAGCACCAGCTCACACTGGGTGGCCTTCCTGGACTTCCTACCTCAGTTACTACGGCTGCCAGACAGGCAGTTGCTGGACGCAGAAACTGTAGATGGCCCTTAAATCCCCATATCCGGTTGTTTAGCGTGTCTGGTGAATTCCTTTGCTCGCATTTCTCCAAAACACTGTCCGCCCTACTGACATTGCATTCAGTGGAATCCTGTGCTTCCTCAGATCTTAGCTTGAATGTCACCTCTTAGAGAGCGTTTCCTGATGCCCTATTTTAAGCTGATGTCAACTTATCATTGCTGTTAAATCACCTAGTGTCCTGTAGAAATGTTATGAAAATTTCCAATGAGTCATTTAGGACGGTTCACTAATTTGTTATTTGTTTTCCCTAGAATGTGAGTACTGTGACAGCAGGTCTCATTTGTCTTGTGATCAGTAGCAACTCAATGTCTTGTTTCTGGGTTATGAGGCACGGTATAATGTTCGAAGATTGGATAATTGAGGGCTATACTGTCCTCTTACTGTGTTTGGTTGCTTCTGTTTCCTTGTTGATTTTTTCCCAGAAACCACCACATGATAGCATTGTTCATCAAGCCCAGAGCTTTAATCATGATGCTTCCTACCTTAAAAACCATCCTTAAACACAAAGGAAACATTATTTTCTTCAGTAGTGAACAAATGTGGATCTACTTTAAATGTGTTTTGAGAGGAGTTCAATGTGCCACATCAGGTCAAAAATCTTAAAATTATACTTGGCCCTAAATTCTGCATTAAAAAGAAAAGCTCATTATATAGTTTTGAAGCAGAAAAACATTAAGTATTATACTTAAATGGTTTTAACTTCATTTACCATATACCAAATTGTATTATTTTATTTTCCATATGTTTCATTTATGTTTTTTATTTCTGCTCACCCTTTTTTCTTTTCTTTTCTTTTTGTTTTTTTTTTTTTTTTTTTTTTTTTTTTTTTTTTTTTTTTTTTTTTTTTTTTTTTTTTTTTTTTTTTTTTTTTTTTTTTTTTTTTTTTTTTTTTTTTTTACATTTTATCCTTCCAAAGGTAGAGTCTAATTCTGCTTGCTGTGAGTATGGTTTGTATTTCTGATCCCACTGTTAAGAGATGGAATTTTAGAGAAGACACTGTGCTACCAGGTCCTACATGGAATCATCTCTGTCTCTGTCTGGCTCTGTCTTTGTCTCTCTCTTTCCTCTCTTGTCATGTCGTCTGTTCTAGGTAAGCATGCTGTCAAGTTTTAAGACAAGGAATCTTAAAGTGAAGTCCATGCATGAAAGGAACTGAGCCCTCTGTGGACCCACTGGCCCCAGGGGACCCTCTAGTCCCACGGTGGCCTTCATAGGCTGCAGCCCCAGCTGATGTCTTAACAACCTCATGAGAGAACCAGAGTCAAAACCATTTGAATACATTTTATTCTGAATTTCTGACATATGATAACTTTGAAATAATTAAACTATTTAAGAAAATAAATATTATTCAAGCAAAACCCTAAATACTACTTACTATTTCAAACTATTAAGTTTGGTGGTAATTTGTTGTGAAGCAATAGATAACTAATAAAAGGCTTGAGAGGTAAAATGGAAATATGCAGAATTATAATGGGATTTCAATTTTATCTCTTGTCATTGACAGAACAAATGGCAACTAAGTAAGTATACAAAATGTTATGAGCCAACATGACTTAATGGACCTTTGTAGGACATGTCACTTAAGAACAGCAGAATGTCACTTTTCCAGTGAATATGGAGCATTCATAAATGTAGACCATATGCTGGAAAGAAAAAAAAATCCTTGAGATTTCACAGGTTGAAATCATGTGCAGTTTATTCTCTAATCATAAGGAATTAATTTGGAAATGAAGAACAATAAAATATCTAATGAAACTTCAAGAATAGATACTTGTAATGCAATTTACAGTAACACATCTCTCAAAACAAAACAACAAAAGAAATTTTAAAGAAGATTTTGAATCGAATGAAAAGCCTTAAAATCCAAAATTATTAAGGTGCATAAGGCTCTACTTAAGAGGGCAATTCATAGCTTTACTAGGTAAACACAAAAGAAGAATCTATAATTGTTTTAATTTCTACTGTAAGAAACTGAAAGAAAATGTGAATGTCAAAATATGCAGAAGGAAGGAAGATTTTAGAATTCAAAAGAAAGTAATGAAACAATAAAAATAGACAAATTGAAAAATGGGCAAACGATAAAAAAACAAATTTCAAGTTTTTTCTTGGAAAAAAATCAATAAAAGTTACAAGTCTTTATTTAGACTGATGTAAAATAGAGAAGACAAGTTACCATGATCAGGAAAAAAGAGGTCAGTATTAAGCAACGTATATATATTAAAGTCTAATAAATACTATGAATCAATGTTTGCCAATAAATTTGACAATGAACAAAATAAATATATTTCTTAAGAGAAATCATCAAAATTTTGTAGGAACAATAGAGAAATCTAAATTACTCGAAATCTAATGAAAACATTACACTTAAACTTGGCAATGGAAAGCCTTTAAAAAAAGAAACCTACAGACCATATGATTTCACTAGTTAAGCCTATCAAATATTTACAAAAGCATTAAAGAGTCCTTGAAATATTTAGGAGGACCAAGTTCCTACTAACTATACTAGTGCAGTTATAGTTTGACACCAAAACCAGATAAAGATAAGAAATTTTGTTTTAGACTGATATCTGTCATAAACACAGGCAGAAAATTGTTTTAAAACAGTTTCATTGAAAGATAATTGTTATAGGAATAATTATATACCTTTGATGCAAATAACCTGATGGGTTTATGAGTATTAAAACCATTGCTCCAATCAAGTAATAAATACAATCCCTGCCCTCTGGGTGATGTGTGTAGGTGTGTGTTTAGGTATGTGTGATGTGTGTAGGTGTGTGTGCGTGTGCATATGTGTGTATTGTGTAGGGATGTGTGTGTGCATGTGTGTGTATTGTGTAGGGATGTGTGTGTGCATGTGTGTATGGGTGTGTAGTGTGTAGGTTTGTTTGTAGGTGTGCATGTGTGTGTACTTGTGCATGTGTGTGCATGTGCATAGTAAGAACACTGAACCATGAGTTTACATTTTTAAAAATTAGTACACAATACAGCATTGTTGACTATTGGACACAAAAACACTTATCAAATATTAGCAAACTGAAACCAGCATCCCTAACATAAAAGGATAATAAATCCTAACTAATTGGAGTGTGCGCCAGAGCTGAGAAACTGATTTAACATTTGAAAAATCAGTCGACATAATTCAACATGTTTATGAAAGAAAACAAATTATGTTTATTTAAATAGATGCAGAAAATGCATTTGCCATAATTTAATACTCTTCAGTCACAAAAGCTTTTAGTAAAACTCTCAGCAGGAGAACCCCCCCCTCCCCCCGGGGCTGAGTATGGACTGGAACCCTCAGCCATTGTCAGACCGGGGAATGTGAGTGCGTGGCAGCCTTCCACTGTGATCAGAAATGGGGCAAAATGTGCACTTTCACCCTTCTATTTGATTTTTTACTACAGTTCTTTATCAGAGCTTAGTAGCAAGAAAATAGTAAAAGGTGTAAGACCGCAAAAGCAGGGCTGAGATTATTTTTATGTAGCATGATCTGTACCTAGAAAAGCCTAAAGATCAACATCTGAGCTAGTTGAAATGATTTAAATAGTTTTTTTTGTATGATGCAATGTATATGACCAAAATCCATTGTATTATTAGTAATATAAATGTTAAAATATAAATTTCTACTTACAGTAGCATTCAAAAAATGAAATATTTGAAGCTAAATGTTAGAAAGTGTGTCTAAGACATGTACATGGCAAACTATAAGGTACTACATATATTATTAAAGATGTAATGTATGCAGACAATCTGTATTTGTGGGATGGGAGTTTCAGTATCGCTAAGATATCAAGTCTCTTCAAATTAACCTATTAATTCAAAAATAGACCCATAAGTGATCCATTGACTTTTGAAAAAGAAGCCAAGACAATTAGTGTGGAAATAATATCTTTTCAAACAAATGATACCAACATGAAGGGATATTTGTTTGGAGAAAAAAGAAATTCCTTACTTAACGCTTCACAATCAATAACAAAATTTACTCAAAATAAATCACAGGTCCAAACATAGATGCTAAGTCTATAAAATCTCTAGGATAGACAGTATGGAAGGATGAATTTTGGCCTGAGATTCTCAGTCAATCTTATTTAGGGTCGCTATCCTCTTTATTTTACTGAAAAGAAGTTTATAATACTGTTATAAGTTCAGTATATTTTTTAAAAACTCAAGATAGCTTAAGTACAAAAATAAAATTTAGTAGGCAAAATGAAACAGAAGTTTGGGTATAACCTTAATTAATGAATGGGATATGAATATTATCCTGTGGATTCAAACACTGTTAGCAGCTTTTCCCCCTGTAATATGTCTTCCTAAATGGTGTATAGGCCTTGGTGGTGTCCAAAAACTATTAATCAAACAAACAAAAACCCCCAATTATTTCCTTTAATTATACAGCATATGAAACTTAGAAAATTAAAAAAAAACCAAAAAAATATTTTCTATGCCACAGCCTTAAGTTACTTTTCAATTATCATGCAAGTTATTTTCTTTTTAATTTCCATGATGTCCAGTGGCCCATTCGGAAGTGCAAGAGGGACAATTTACGGTGAAGGATTACCCTGTCCATGGAGGGACAGGGGCGCCTCCCCTGGTAAGTGTAATCCCAGGAGTTCCCACCTTGCCCTTGAGGAGTGAACAGAAAGCGTGGTTTCAGAACTTTATGAGAACCAGTGATTTGGGGCATAACAACAGATAAAAACACCAACAAAACAAAACAAAACAACCAAAAAAAAACAAAAACACAAACAAAAAACTCTGTAAGGATCTGCCATTTGAACTGAAGTGGAAGAAAAAAAATCATTTCTAAGGAGCCGAAGAGATGAAACCAGGACTGGTCGACGTGAAATAGTTTCAGAAGCTCGTCTGTATCTTCAATAGTATCTGCAGGTTAAAAGGAAAGCCTTCCTCTTAGGCCTTTAGCAAAGGAGAAACAGATGTGGGGAGCGCGGTGGGGAACTGCAGTTGAGCGCTGAGGTTGCCTCCCTGAGCAGTGTCCGGGATGAACTCTGCTCGCTGGTGGACAGCGTCCCTAGGGCCACTTTCCCAGTGCCGGGGTCTCTCTGTCACCTTGGCCTTGGAGTCTTGGTTCACCTGGACTCGCAGTGGCGGCAGCTGTACCCCAGGGCTTGCCCAGGAGCCTGACTTTCTGCCCGCCTGGATTTCCCACAAGTAATGTTTTCCATGTGTAAGGAGTTTGCAGACCCCCGAGGGGCTTGCATATCACTGACCCCTTAATTGGAGAGAAGTGGAGCTAGGTAAGGGTCGGGCTCAGCAATGATCCTGCCGGGTCTGGAGCAAGGGCTTTCTGCGGGGGGACCCTTTAAAGGCCCTAGCCCTGGAAGGGGGCGTGGAGGAGTGTCCTCTTTCGGTCCCCACCCTGGGCTGTCTCCTCCCCTTCCCTGCAGCTGCCGGTCTCTGGGCTCTCAAGCCAGGGGCAGGGGACGCGCAGCAGCCACTCCTTAGCTCCTGAGAGCGGACTCGCCCCGTCACCACGATGCCAGGAGCTGCAGGGGTCCTGCTGCTCCTGCTGCTCTCGGGGGACCTCGGGGGCGCCCAGGGGCCGGGGTCCCTACAGCGGAGGCAGCCCCAGGCGCACCAGCAAAGAGGTAAGTCCAGTCGCAGGCTTCGGATGGCATCCTTGCGGAGCCGCAGCTCTCGGGCCCCTGGGCAGAGTTTCTCTGGCTGCGCGCTTGGGCAGTGCGCGCCTGGAGAGGCTGAAGGATGCAAGTTCAAGGTCAGTTGCCAGCAAGCCGCGACTTCCAGGCAGAGGGACCGGAGCACCGTGCATTGCTTATTCCTTTCGGAGAGATCTATAATCCAGCAAGTTGATCTAAAGAATCTTTCCAGGAGGCAAACTTTCCAATGGGGGAAAAAAGAGAGGAAAAGAAAGTTTTTCCTAATGCAATTCCATTTCTGCAGTGAATGCTTGGCTTCCCCCAGCTGGTAGTTCCTCTTGAACTCCGTGGAGAATGTGTCTTACCCTTCACCTTAAACTGAAGAGATTTTATTCCGAGTTACGTAGGTAGGGTTTGTAAAGGGGTGAAGTGTGTGGACTTTTCACTTACTCACTACGTGATAGTGAGAGGTCTCTAACCTCCTCTTTTCCAGACCCACATCCTTTCCTATCTCTGTAGACTTTTCCTGTAGTGAACTTTCTTCTCTTGCTTGAATACAGAAAAGACTTCTGTCTTGCATATTTTTGGGGCATGGTGACCAAAGAAAGGCTGGCTTTTGGTGGGGGAGGGGGCTTTCGAAAACAGTTATGTTTAATGTAATTGAAATTATTCTCATGAGAGCATATTAATGTTTATGTATATATCATTTCTGAATCTCTCAGGAGTCTTTGAAGGGACATTTATCATGAATTTGAAAAGAAACACATGTGCAACTTTTGAAAACAACATTTATAACATATTATTTCAGCAAACATTTTTTTTAAGCTGAAAACCTGAAAGAAAAAATAAATCACTTAAGAAAAATGAAAGATTTGATTCAACCATCAGAATAGCCTAGGAGTACAAACTCTGGAAATTAAAAACTTTGGAAAGTTTTTATGAGACTGAATCGGCTGACGTTTTGAAATGTCGTCACCTCTTTCCTAAATAACTGGAATAAAGCCAGTCTAATAGTTTGATGGTTGTTCTTCTTCTAAACCAGCATGGTTAGCAAAAGTATTTTTTTAAAGGAGTAAAAGATACCCTAAGCCTCTTGCTATAATAAGGCCTTGGTTATGATTCCTAGAATAAAGATGACCTTTAGTTCACTGTCTAACTTTTTTCTTCTATTTTAGTTTTATCTTCACTGAGAGATAAATGGGACTAATATGGCTTAAATAATAGAATTTTCTCCAACAACTTTTATTAATGAATATTGACAGGTTAATGGTTTTTATTTTGCTAGATTGGTACATGCATGTAACATACTGTAATCACCCCATCACCATCTTCTTCCCAGTTTCTCTCTCTCTCTCTCTCTCTCTCTCTCTCTTGCTCTCTCTGATTTTCACATGTTGGGTGAGTGGTTCAATTTGTATTGTCTTTTGGCTATATTTTTGAGGCAGTGATTTTGAAAATACCTTTGAGCTGATTTTTAAAATGCTACCTTTAGCTATTAATTTTTGCTCAGTTATGCGAGCCATTTAATAACACACAGTACTTTCACACTGTTAGGCAGCTGGGAGAGTGGAGGGGCCGGTCCCACCCCTCCTGTCCCTGTGGAATGTGGCAGCAGCTCAAAGCAGGCAGAGCAGAGGGCAAGAGGGGTGCTGGTGAATTCCTGCCAGTCTCTCTCTTCTTTCCTCCCCTTTATTTTCTCTTATAGTTGAGTTAAAATTAACTGTGATTTCTGTGGCCCAGGCACACAGAAGGAAGAGTGTACAGTGAACACAGAAGGCAGGGCTTGTAGTACCATTCTGTTGAGAGATCACTTGGCCATTATCAAATGAGGAATCTTATGCAAAATAGCCATGACTCCAAGTGTACTATGCACTGAACTATTACGCATTCCAGTATTGTTTTCATTATAGACTGTTTTTAGTATATTCGAAGGCTGGCTTCAGGATACAACAGCTGAAATTTGTTACTAATAAAAGTATATACAAAATATATTTGTGATTCCCTAAATTTATAAATGCTTTACAATATAAAAGTATTTTATATACAAGGTCTATTTTTTATTCTCAGTTATTATTATTCTGATAAGACATTTAAGAACTGAGCCTCAATGTAGCTGTGATTTAATTGCATGTAACTGACACGAACAACTTAAGTTTCAGCAACTAAAACCACCTCTGGTTCCATGTATGCTGACAATTCCCTCATAATGGCTCCAAGATTTCTTTCCATTATTTATTTGAGTTCATGTTTTCTTTTCAATGTTCTTGGGCTGAAGCAAGCTTTCAGAGAGGATCATTGGGTGCAAATTTGACAGTAAATGTTTTCTTGACTATCACCAATGTTTCATTTCCTGTTATACCTCTGCATGAACTTCCTGGCCAAGCACTAATTGTGCAGTTCAGCTCCTGGTATAATATTGTGCCAGTTGACGTAGGGTAGTGATGTGAAGCCATTGTTTATAAATATAATTGAACTGGAAGCTTAGATTTTTGTTTCTTTGTTTGCTTTTAACTTTTTTCTTTAAAATTTTCTGAGGCTTCTCTAGCATACTGAACTGTAATACGAATTACACTGGCTTAACAAGTGTGATAGTCCAAAGAAATATTTTATCTAAATTTAGGGTCAAAGAAACAGGAGAACGATATAGCCAAAATGGTTGTGCACTTGAGCAAAGCAATGGATAACATCTTTACCAGCATTTTTGTAAGTAATATATGGAAATAGATGCATAATGTTACATAAACTGCAACTGAGTAAAACAGATTCCAAAGAACATTGTGTAGTGGATCGAGGTAAATCTGGAGAGAATTCTTGACTAGTAGGACCTGTTGTGGTAATAAGTTGATTGAAAACATAAACTCTTAAATGTACTAAAACTTCCAGCAGTCCAGAACACATTCTGAACTAATTTTGGCTAAGATGACAAGTTAATTTAGCAATTGTAGAGGTCTCCAGACCATAAGTGGAACCTACCTGGGGTTGGTTTAATTATTCATATCCAGATGTTAAATAATTCCCTTTTTTGGAAATTTGTTATATTCCTGACATATACAGAAATGAGTACAAAGATGTAATGAGAAAGGTCATTCTGGATTGGAAAATATCAGTTTAAAAACATAGTGTAACATGAGGATGGAGGGGTTTCTTTCACTCAGAGCTCACACCAGAAGTCAGACCCGGTTGGCATACTTGGATTCTTCACTGACAAACAGGTTTAACTTGGAAGGAAAGAGAGCAGAATTGCTGAGTCTAAAAAGATTTTTCAGAGTTAGAATGTTCTGCCTAAAGTGAAAGGTTTGAGTTTGATGGAGTTGAAAAACCTGCCTCTTCCCTCCCAATTTTGTGAGCCAACAAAAACTGGGTTGTTTGTGTTGAGCTCTGGCACAGAAATGGTCATGCAGTGATCCAATGTATGACAGCCAGCAGTGACTGGAGGGTTGGGAGGGAGGGGGAGAGAGAGAGAGAGAGAGAGACCGACCTAAGGTGCATTAAGTCTCTGCTTTTAATTCCAAGAATCAAGTTGGCAATCTACTGGCTTTGGAGTGCATCCTTGCATATAAATCTCTGAATTCTTAAAAAGTCAAGAAAACGTGAAACATATTTAAATGTGTTTTTAGATGGCTTCTGGAATTTAAAATAATAGAAAAAACATGTTTGGGATAATTCTCACACATTTTTGGCAAGAACATTTAAAGATGTAGTGACAAATTTCCACATCACCATCCACTCCATGATTCTAAAACATCTTGCATTATAACATACGAAAACAATTTACAAACTAAGAAATTTTCAGGGGATTTCTTATGGGCATAAACCTGGAATTATTATTTAGTATTCTTTCTTTTGCTGCATCTTTGACTTGTTAGCCCATTAGGTACATCTTAGCCTAATAGTTTAGCAAACTATTATAATGTATGACTGGGAATAAGAATTGTTCAACATTGACTATCATAGATATGATAGAATTAATAAAATTGATATAAATATAATATTTTATTTCACATCTCAGTATTACAAATTTCTATGTTGTTTTTAAGAATTTTCTATCCTAGGATTTTATAAACTATAGTAAACTAAATCTGTCTCAAAATCGGTGGGCATTATAAAAAATTTGCCTATGATTTGCCAGTTCTTCAATTCACTTCAGTTTCTCTAGCATTTGAAATATAAGACAATTGTCATATGAACTACAATAAACATTCACCTTATGCTGATATCATTTTAAAACAAATCAGTATCTCAACTGCTTTGCCAACAGGACTATTATAAGGAAAAATGATAATATATTTTATGGGAGATAATATATTTCATGATAATGTATTAAATGATACTATATTACATAATGAAATATTTTACAATAATATATTAAATAATACATTTTATGGCAAAGAATTTTTGAATTAGTAAAATTCATTATTCTTACATCTTTTCACTTGTTATAAATCAAAAAGTTTGCTTTTTGATAGATTTCAGACTTAACTACTTGTTCAGTCCCTGTTAATATAAAGCAGAACATTGTCACTCACTCTTAGTCCATTTATACATTTAAAAAATACTGATTATCCATGGGCAGTGACTAATGTGCTAGACATTTCAATTTGGACTTCTGAGATCAAAGCACTGTTCCTTTTGATCCAAATAGTTTCAGCAAGAACTATTAATACTTAAACTTTATACCAGGGCTCACAGTGTTCATAGTGTGTTTTAGGACTGTGGGACCACAATTATGGCCATGTTGCCAGTGGACAAATGGTAGGACACTGGTACTTACCTAGCATGTGCAAAGTCCTGAGTTCAATTTGAGTACTATAACTGGGTGAATTGATAGCTTGTGTCCAGGGTATGAAAACTAGTCTCCAATTTAGTCTATGTGAAACAGAATTAGTGGAGTGGCTAGATGACCAAATCATAAGAGCCTAAAGATACCTCAAATGTTTACTGAACTCAAGTTAATAGCTCTTTCCAGTAGAAATCTACTTTGTGCTTGGAGCATGGCTAGGCAGACTTCCAAGATAAGTTAAAAAAATAAAATGGTGACTTCAAGTCACCTGCTCAGTATATCAGAAATTTAACTAACCTAATTTAGCAGTTTGAAGACTACAAAAAAAATCTGGAAGATAAGACTTTTCAATGGTCTTTAAAAACATCTAGCTCCTAATCCCAGGAGCCTGATGTTTAGACTTTGTGTACGCACACAACCTGAAACTGGGGAGCTCACCAGGAACACGGGGTCAGCAACCTAAGGGCCATCAATGAGCCAGCTTTGGATAGAGGTTAGAGAAAGACATAAGTAGATCTGTATATGGTTCTCAAGACTCTTTCCAGGCTTTGTGTGTTTCAAGAACACTGAAACAAGGCTAATTTGCAGCCTTACTTGTTTGTGAGATGGAATTTAAAGATCAGAAACCATGAAATTGGTGGGGCTCTGCCTAGGTGCATTGAAATGAGGTTAATGAGGGAAGATGTCCTGTGCATAAAATGCACGCAAATTCCTTGTTCTTGTGGATCTTTTATTTAGATGGGAAGGAGAAGAGATGGCAGGGGACGGGGAATATGTAAGGTAACTGTGTATATGGAACCATGCATGTCCTGGACACCTAGATCCAGCACAGTAAGGGGAGTCAGGGACCTTAGGAGTGGAGGGAGGGAGGTTCATTGCTATTTAAACAGGCTGATAAAGGCTGGCATCAGTGGAGAGGTCACAGCCTCACAAGCAGGTCACAAATGCTTGCAGCAGGCCAGAGAATGATTCCTAAAGTCAGGCAGAGGAGCAAACTCCACAGAGGGAGCAGACTGCAAGGACTTAAGGTTAGGGCTCTGCGGGGGACTGGGAGAGAAACGGGACCTGGCTGATTTTGCCTTAGAGTCTGCGTGAAGTGGTGACGTGTTGGTAAGTATTGAGCGGAGTGAAAGGAATGAATGAAGTCACTGTTATGACTTTTCTCAAATAAGCATAGCTCCGTGGGACCAGCAGTCTAAACAGAGGGTTATTTTAGACCCCTCGCTTGTCCCAAATGACCCATTCCTGGAGGCTGGTAAAGTGATTCCACAATACAGAGCACACCCCTTCAACAGTCATCTTCTGACTCTGGTTTTTTATCTCATTGTTGTCTCCTAAAACTATTTCATGATTCAAAGTGTGGTATACCAAAACCCCAGAAAGAGCTGGCATGTAATGAATTTCCATAGCTCCTTTTATGTTTCCCCAGCATACTTAGAAACACGTCATAAGTTTCTTAGAGTAATTTTAACTAGTGTGCACTTAAAACAAAACTAAGTGGCTGACATTCCCACTTGGACATGTGTATACCTTGGAGTTTCCTCCTTTATTATCCATTTCAATATCAAAGCCAAAGTCTAGACACTATTGTTAAAAGTGACACAATGATGTATTGATCTGATGACTGCTTTTATGACATGAACTTTGAAATGTTACCTATTTTTACAATCAGAAGATTGTTCTAGGCTCTGTTTCGATTTTTATAACTACTTTAAGGATCTCTGTAAGTCTTACAGTAACCTTTGGACTAAAGTAATGCAATTTTGACATGATTTAATTCTCTCATTTAGAACAAAAGTTACACAAAGAAAATTGCCTAGTTTTTCCCATCCTTCATTCCTTTTCTTTTCCTTTAGATTCTGCTTGTAGATAAAAAATATGGTTAAAGCCAAAGACTTTGTCAAAGATATACAATATAGATTGTGTGTTTTTTCCTTAAGTCATCTTGAGTGTACATTTCAAAACTGGAGTTTTATGTTGTCTAGTGGGATGCACAACATTTAGAAAAAGTTTAGAGACTAAGAGTTTCGTCAGCTAGCAGGTTGTCACTCATAACACCTGTCTTCTATGACAAGCTTAATCTAGTTCAGACAACAAGGTAATCTATTCCCGAGACCCAAGGCGCTGCTTAATGTCTGACCATAGAAAAAGCACCTTGCACATGCCCAGGACCTTTCTCCACGTGTGGTCCTCCTAGAGGACTGTGAAGCCGTGCATCCTCCTCAGCCTCTTTGTTTAAACTATCCCCGGTGCCTGAGGTGTAGGATCAGTACCACAGTATTTAGTGCTTTGTGACCATAAGCACATTTACTTCTCTGGAATAGCTGTTTAGTGGATGCATATAAGTATCATGCTTTTATAAGGAAGAAAAGAAATAGATACTTAGTAACCCACTGAGGAGAAAAACAAATCCCAATGCTAGCATTAGTTCTTCCTGCTCATTTATGGATCAGAAGCTATTATCCTTTTTGGCATTTTAAAATTTTATCTTTTATAAAATGTCTTGAATGAACCATATTTGCATTTCTGGGTGATGTTAGTCTTAATTTGAAACAAGAGATTCAATAGGCAATCTAAAAGAACAGGAAACACAATATGTAGTCTTCAAAGGTTTTTTAAATTTAATTATACACCACTTAAAACCATGTAGAAATACATACACACATATATTTACTTAAAGCTGTGCATACATTCAACTACATGAAATTTTAGTATTTAAATTCTTAGAAGTTTGACTACTGGGCAATAAGAAAGCGTTCACTGGCTCTTTATGAGCGTTTTTGAAGTCATGATATAGAAGTTATTTCAGCAGTTTAGAAACATAATAGTGTTTATTATCCGATGACATTATTTAAAAATAGACAATGTGTAAATGTCATCAGATGAAAGGAACAAGAATAAAACATAAATAAGAATTAGAGCAGGGTTAATCTTAAAAAAGTCTGCTGAAAGCATTGACATTTTCATGAAAAGATTTAGATTTCCATTTGAAATCAAACTCAGTTATGAAACAATTTTTCAAAGCTTCTAGCTTCTAAGAGTATATGTGTATGCAAGAGAACACAGAACTGGAAATGTATATTCTAGTTTTGGCAACCACAGTACCTCATTAGTGTGTTTAATGTACTGTCTGTGGGTTTGTTTCCTTAAGTCATTAGACTTTCTATTTTATCAAAAAACCTATAATAAAGGAATCTAAAAATTGAATTTGTGTAAAGATAAATTATGCTAGTTAATGATTATGGGCCAACACATACATGTTAAGTGGGATAATTCTCAGTCCAGTAGCTAGATTGTTAAACCTTAAAGTACAATTCCCTTTGAATCGCTTGTAACAGAGAAGGTTATATTCCAAAGTGGAGATAGAATTAATAGAATTTTCCACATCAAATATATTTTTTCAAAGGCTTACATACCTGCCACAGTTTTTTGGCTTATCACCCACTCTGCATTTTTCAATTACTGAAGAAGGGAGAAAGTCAGGAGGAGAACATGAAATGAAGCTGTCATTTCGGAGGCTGCCTTAGCTCACTGATTTCTTGTGAGGTATATATGGAACATCAAATGTGACACACAGCATCTAGTAGGCTCTCAATGAATATGAATTTGCGAGATGCCTCAAAAAGGGAATTAAGTGTAGAACTGTCCTTGGGTTGAGAAATTAGCTAACACAAAGAAACACTTTGTCCAATACTGTGTGGCTTAATAAATTCAGCCGAGGTTCTGTGTGAAGGAATTTGCTTCTGTATGCAAAACACAAAGATATGAATTCAGTTTTAAGTAGCGTTTCTGTAGCAGGGTGTATTCTGAGCTTCATAGTTTAGCTACATTGTTACCATATGCTTCTTTAGACCTTCGATTTCTATACATACTCTTCTGCTTTGGGGATAACTTTGAATATTAAAGAAAAATCCAAGAACAACAATAAAATGGACAGGGAAGATGAGAAGAATTTGCCTCACAGTCAAGGACCACTTATCTCAGAACAGAAATCTGAGCCAATAGTATTTAAATTTCCTATTAGTGTGAAAGGACCAGGATGGACTCAGTGGTACAGTGCCTGCCTGGCAGGCGAGGTCCTGAGTTCAATTCCCAGTGCCAAAGATAAATAAATAAATAAATAAATAAATATGAACATACTTGGCAGCTAATCACTACGTATTAGCTCGTTCTTCTGCACAGTGATTTGAATAAAAAGCTCAGTGGTGACATTTGTAAGTACATATGCTGTATCCCCTTTGCCTAAGAAGATCAAAATATTCTAAAAAATTTGGAATTTACACTAAGAGATTATGGATAGCAAATTATCACATAGTGGAGGGGTTGAAAGAGTCAGTCAAGGTTACACAAGTCAGAAACAGAGATAAGAAGAAATGCAAGTTTCTATAATTAGCTAATAGTTGTATTAGATAACTATGCAAAGTGCTTCAAAGCAGGCAGCGCAATGGAGATTTTGGTGATACTCTGGCTGTCTCTGTTTAAAATATGAGGAGTGTTTTTTGGCGTGCATTTGTCAAGTATTTATGAATCCTACATTTTAAATCTTTTTGGGAAGGTATGTTTTGGAATCGTCAACACCAAAATTCACTTTAGTTTTTACCCTGGGTCTCATTTAGCCCAGCAATGCCACTCCTTTCCAAGGTGGTAGAAACATAGAAAGACTCTCCTATGGGAAGTATTTTTGTTGCTGTGAAAGAATTTCTTAGGTTCATTTAATCCCACTTGTCTCCTTTTGCTATTTATTTATTTATTTATTTATTTATTGATACTGGGGCTTTGAACTCATGACCTTGCACTTGGCAGGCACTGCGCCACTGAGCTATCTCCCTAGCCAAGCTATTTCTCTTTTCTCTTTGTTTTTGTACTCTTATCCCCAAACCCTTTGTCTATTCCAAGGTCTTCATTTGTTCCTTCTATGTCTCCATTTAGAAGTTTCAGGGTTCAGGGTGTTACTACCTTAATTATACTGCTTCTTGATCTATAAGGTTACTTCTATTCACTTTCGGTTTCCGTTTGAACTTTTAGATTACGTGTGAAATTTTGCTGAAATAAATTTCTTATGGGCAGCATACTGTTGGCTCTTTTTTATACATGGAAAATTTAATTCATTTACATTCAAGATTGTTACTGATAAACAAAAATTTATAACTGCCATTTTCTTAATTGTTAATTTATCATTTAATCCTTTTATGATTATTCATTCTTTATTTCTTTCCATGTCTTATTATTTATTTTTGCAGGATTTTTTTTTTGCATTTTCGTGTTTTTCTTTTCATTTGTTTATCTTCTTTCCCAGTGAGCCTTATTCTTTTATGTGTTTTTGTGATTGTAATTCTATCTGTGTCCATATAATGCCTACTCTTAAGCATTTCTTATAGGACTTGCACGGTGATATACATTTCATCAGTTCTTGGTTGACTTGAAAAGTATTTCTCCTTTATTTCTGAAGTATGGCTTTACTGTGTATAATATCTTTGGTCAACAACGTTTGTTTCTGTTCTCCTTCAAAACTTTAACAAATATCTTACAGTTATGTTTATGATAAGTCCCAGAGTAAATATTATCATTCACCTGACCCTCCTTTATGGGACTGATAGGTTGCAATGTAAATCCTATTGGCTGTTAGGCTGTTAGACTGTTAGTCAGCAAAAACTGTAGTCCTGATGTTGTGACTTATACCATCAGTCCAGCAGGTATGGGCATTAGATATAACCCCCTCCTTTTTCTTTTCTTTTCTTTTCCTTTTTTTTTCTTTTCTTTTTTTTTTTTTGAGACATGATCCCACTATGAGTTGACTGACCTTGAACTTACAGATATCCTCCGGCGTCAGTCTCCCAGTCCTGGGATTACAGACATGCACCACCATGCCTGGCTAGATATACCCATTGTGAAGTTATGTTTCTGGGGTATACATTCTACATTCAGATTTTGATAGCTGAGTGATGTTGAGTGAATTATTTAGCTTCTTTGTACCTCCTGTTCTTAGCCATGAAATGATGACAATAATAGTGCCTTTCCTTTAAAAAATCAGTCTAAAGATTAAGCTCTGGTGATTTCTATATAGCTGATGAGTTTTGATTTAAAATATCTAAAAACTAGACTCATGAGCCAAAATTTTGGTGTGATTAGAGATGGTCCTAGGCTGGTCTAAGTTGCCAGTAATTCAATTTTGAGTGATAATGTTACTACCTATATGAGGTCTGAACCTCATTTTCTATTAGGGCTCTCAAAGCTAACAGTTTCCAGAATGGAGTGAATGTGCTCTGAGTCCCCCTAACTCTTCTCCCTCCAGTTTTCCCCAACTTAGAAAATGGAACCACTATCTACCTCCTAAATGGAATGTGCCACCCATAAGATATCATTAACTTCTCTCTCTCTTTCACTTCCCACATTCAAATCACTAGAATCTGTTGCCTCTACCACCAATGTGCATGTCACATATGATCACATCTTTTGTTCCCCACTGCCTTCTAAACCTAGGTGTTGTCTTTTTTTTTTTCTTCCTATAACCACAAAAGCTCCTACTTTTCATGATTCCCATTTTGCAATCAGTTTCCCAGTAGTCACAGTGAGTTCTGAAAAGAATAAATCATATTTTATCTTTCTTTCTTTTCATTTTTTTTTGCTTCTGTTTTTGTTTTTTGGCACCAGGGATCAGTGTCATGACCTCATACTTGCCAAGCACCTGCTTATGTCACTGAGCTAAATTCCCTGCCTGTCTTTCTCTTCTTAAAAGGAAGGATTTAATTACATCTCAGTTTTAAGAATAACTAGTTTCGTGGCCTTTTGTGACTGAGCACCTACATTCTTCCATGATTGCAAGCACTCCTCTTTCTGCTGTATACCAGCAACAGCAAGGACTTCTGTCCATTCCCCGATCATGCTGAGTTTATTTCCATTTCAGGGCCTCCATGCAGGACTTTGTTCCTTCAGATTTTTGCATAGTCATTGTATTAATTAGTTTTCTTTCATTGCTGAGTCAAAAAATCCAATGCCTTAATTAAGAGAGGGAAAGTTTATTTAGCTCACAGTTTGTAGAGGTTTCAGGCTATAATCAGCTGGCTCCAAAGCAGGGTGGCATAGCAGAGGAGCAACAGTTCATGGTAGCAGCAGACAGCAAAAGCAACAAGAGCAAAAGGGGCAGAGCAAGCCTCTCTTCCTCCTTTATATTGTATGCAGACTACCCACGTAGGGTGGGTCCTCTACACCCTGGGATGTAGAACTGCTGAGTCATTTAGCACAGATCGTAAACTTCTCAAACTGACATGGTGAATCAACTGTTACAACATCCTAGGGCATAAACAGCCACCCTAGGTGTGTTCCCCACACCCTAGGAAGTAGAACTGCTGAGACATTTAAACTGTGGATTTCTCAGATTATACAATGTGTCAAACATTACAATCATCTTCTCAATAGTCCAACCCTACTTCCTAGAGGGTATTTCTTGGGAATAAATTTAAAGTAATGCTCATCTCCTTGTGGAACTATTTAAAACAACTTCTTCATACATATTCAGAATAATACTGTTTGTTACTTTGTTGTCTGTTTGCTCCCAACACTGAGGTACAAACTGTGGTAAAAGAACCTTCATCTCCAGAGCGGAGGGGCTGCTGTGCATCAGTATTTCCTACTTTGAATTAACCCATGGCTGTGTGCAGGATCTTCTCAGCACAACTCCGTAGATTAAGCCAACATTGCATCCACGTGTGTAAAGAATGTGCTGCTTATGATTTTCAGGTATATAATGAATTAAAAAATTCCTGTCACATTTTAGGAAAAACTTCAAGATCCATTGCTCCTGCAGAAATCCAGAAATGCATTCAATAGACTAAGGAGCTCGCTCCTTTTCTGAGAGCTTCCTTTCTTTTGGAGTTAGAGTACAGTAAAAGAAATTTTGTGATAAGGGAAAGTGTTACATTTTTTCTTAGGGTTCTATCTCCAGTTTGTAGTCTGACATGGTAGGCACATTAGGAAAAAAATACCCAAAGCCAGAAAACAAGCAAACAACAAGCCATGTAAAGAACCATTCTTTTTGCAGAGACCCAGAGAGTTTCCTTCTGAAATACTTGGCTTGCACTTATTCGTCGAACGCTTTAATGGTTTCCATGTACTCTTTCCCCTAATGCTTTCATAGTTTATATATAATTTTCTCCCTAATGCTTTTATAGTCTAGATGAAATTTTTAAGAGATATAAATTTCACAAATCCTTAAAACATAATATGAACAAATTCAACATATGGTTATGAAGAATATCAGTTAGGTAGTAAATAAAATATTGTAGGAAATGAGGCTTCCTGATAGATATATAATATAGATGGTATAGATAGATAGATAGATAGATAGATAGATACATAGGGGTATATAGATATGTAGACACAGATATATTCTTCTTATGGCTTTTTGTTAAGATTTGAGCAGCATTTACACTTGGATGAGGAATGCATATTTCTTACCTTTCTTGGGACATTTTTGTATGTTAAGCCTTTTTTTGGATGAGAATTATGCTATGCTAGATCAAAATGTCCATTTAAAATGTAAATTCTTGCTCTAAAATATAATTAACTCATATTGGGTGACTTGGTTGGTGTCGATTTCTGTGTTTCTTCCTAAGGCACTACCAAAGGGGTTATATTTATTTTCGAAAAGAATTCTAGTCAAATGCTTGTGCTGTACCCTTGGATGTGGTCTCTTCCTTCTCTTCTAGAATTGTTAACAATCAAAAATTTTGATGTAGTATTGTTGACAAAAGAGGTTTGTATTCTTCTTTTTTAAGTTTATGCTGTAATAAAATAAAAGACGGCCAATCATTTAGCATATGATGGATTCTTTCCCCTTAAAACAACAAATGGGAGAGCAAGGAGAATGAGAGGAGAGCTTTGAGCGCAGGGTGCAGGTCTGTTTGTTGTAACCGAGCCCTCACTGTACAGCGCGGAGTCTGACACACAGCTGGTCACAGAAGTGCTAAGCAATGAAACGGGAATGGGGAGGGCAAACTTTAGGAAGGAGCACTTCATTCATGTTCATAGACTTTGAAATATATTTAAGATTCAGAAATGGGCAGTTGTGTATAAAAAGTGAATGAAACACGAACATGAGCTACTGAAACACGATGCACCCGTTAAAAATTTAAATGTAAGTGATGAAGTAAGAAGTTTAACACCTCTTTTAGTTACGTCATAGAAACTAATAGTCAAGGCGCCTTCCCAGTTTTCTTTCTGAATCCTCCTCACTTCCAAAGCTCATCACATTACACAATTCTTCTTTTTCTAAATACTTGTTTTGCCTACTTTACACAATGTGACCATCCTCACTTTATGACTTTACTAAACCATTTGTGACATCAAAAGCCCCTTTCCTTTTCCTTAGCACGCCCTGCTTCTCAGTACCGTCCTCCTTCACCTCTGTGTTTAAAATGAGACTAAACATTCCTTCCCACCAGGTCCTTGCTGATGGACCCAACTTCAATTTCTTACTCCTGTCTCCTCTGCCCCACTCATCACACAGCAACTGTAAACTTCATCTTTTATGTATTTTAAAATTTTTTTACTTGATTAATGTGTTTATTTGTTGAAATATGGAAGAAATATGAAAAAATTTTGTAGTCAAGGTTAGAATTGTTAGCACACTAGTAAGTTCATTTTAAGCTAAATATTCTTCTAGGCCTGAGAAATAACACTATGCAATTTTAAAGTTTCTATCCAGTGATCAATTGATATAGCCTTCAGGAAGAGACTGCTGTGGTTTGGACAGTGTCTTCCAAGGTCCATATGTAAGTACTGGTCCTCACGTTGGTGGTATTGAGAAGTGCTATAGAGCTTTAAGAAGCAAGGCCTAGTGGGAAGTCCTCAGGTCTGACACGTTTCCTAGAAGGGGATTGTGGGACCCCTTTTCTCTGTTCTGACTCAGGCTATGGACACTCCAGTTTGTGTCCTGCTTGATGTATCACCTTGACTAAAGGCCTAAACCACTGGGGCTGCCCTATCTGGAGAGTTTTACCTCTAGAACCATAGTGATACAAAGCTGACTAATACACACCCTATAAACTAAATGTCTACATTTAAGTAATAGTTCCCAAAGATTTACAGCCTATCATGAACTGCGTGGACAGATGGAACCACGTCAGATCTGTGGTCTTAGTTACAGTCTCCTTTTCCATCATGTTTACACTTGTGTAAGTACTGCCATCAGTGAGGTTTTATCTTTTTAATGCCATTTCTCTTCACCAATCTTTTGAGTGTCCTAGTGGATAAGGCAGTTGGAGGAAAGGGGAATCAGTGCTAAAAATGAGTGACTGAGACTGATAAAAATAAGAAGAAATAGGAATATCCTCCATGTATCCTAAATCCTGCTCAGTCCAATATAAAATGTAGCGATGTTTTCAAGTTTTTAATTAACAAATGTTTTCATTACATAATATCTGAAATCCTTGAATGGAGTTGATGCTTGTGCTCAACACATCCCAATTCCTTTTTGTCCTCTGCTTCCTCTCTCCCCATTGCTCCATCCCTTCATCCCCTATTCCTTTGAGAAAGTAGCAATCTCTTTTTGGCAAGGAGAAAGCTAATATGAAAATTGTGGCAGTTTAACTAGAGATGGTTGGGAGACAATTTTGGAACATTGAATCTATAAGTAATCTAGTACATAAATTTTAGTCAAAAAATCTAATTTTTCACATTTTCCACAAAGAAATATCTATTCATTTTGCTTTGTATTTGAAGTAATTGTTATTTCTTTCTTCATATGATCATTTATTCACTTGTACATTCTCTTTGCAAAGATTTACAGAAAAGGTATAGAATGTATATACTATATTATTTTATGTTAACATGCATGTTTTGTCCTTTCATAATAGCCATGTGTATGATTTTATACATTGTGGTACTGGACTTATTGTAATCCATTTTGTAAAATACTGATTTCAGTATCTTGAATGTTTATTTGGGGACCATGGAGACTTACAGTGAAATCATCATTTCACCGAGATTTCTTTCTACTGTAGCATTGGCTATTACTGGAATTGTGTTTTGTGCATTGCATTCCATTGATGTAATTTCAAACTTCCATTCCAATTTACTATAAATGGAATTTCATTATATCTGACTGTACAATAAGTGAGTTCCAGAATCGTTGACATTTAGTAGAATTACAGATCTTAGTGTCTTTGTGTATTCTGCATTAAAATGCATTATGTGCACTTTCAGATTGGTTTTAAAGAAACTGCCATTGATTTACATAGTAGTTGTATTGAAAAGTTCTGTTGAAACTCTGAGCTTGATTTCATCGTGTTGTTTTTTACTTTTAAAATCATTTTTAAATACTTCTTAGTATATTTGCAATTATTAGATAGAAATGAGATAAAATTGATGGATTATAAGTCTTTTTTTAAAAAAAAAGCTTTGGCATCTCTAAAGCTGTAATTGCAGCTCTGTTCTGGAACTTTCTTTGACTCTTTTTTTAAATAAATGTTTTTGTAGAAAATTAAGTATTTTACATTATTCTTACAATGTTTTTCTTTTAAAGAGCAAGATTAATGTATTTCTTTTGTCTCAAGCTCCGGGGAAAGAGTTTAGTGAGAGTAGGATATTTTGTGGATTGCAGGTTTCTGGGCTTTGCTGGCACATCTCTGACTTCGGGTGGGGAAGGAGTAGCTTGGTCTAAAGTGGAAGAGAAAGACCCTGGACTTCCGTTTCAAGAGGCCTGATGATGAGATCTTTGCATCCATCTGTTGAAGAGATAAAGGAGGCACGCAGCTGCAGGTGATTGTTCTTTAAGCTGAAAGAGTCCTACCAAGGCTAGATCTAAAGGAGCAACTGGCCTCTCATCACGGGAAAGCTTCAATTTTGGGATCAGCACTTCCTCCAGGGCCTGAGACCCAAGAATCAATGCCTAAGACAAGTTCACATCCTCTTTGATGGAAAGAATGTTTCAAATTCATCCAGATTCAGATCGCCCACCAACTGGGTGCTTAAACATGACTGCACCTCCTCCTCCTCCTCCTCCTCCTCCTCCTCCTCCTCATCCTCCTCCTCATCCTCCTCCTCTTTCCTGTTTTGAGAGCAAAGCATCACTGAGCTTACAACTACTTCAAAAGACAGCTTTTTGTTTAACAGTGTGCCAGGATGCCAGGCTCAGACGTAGCCCTTCAGTGTGGTTGAATGGCATCTTGTTCAAAATGTACAGCAGCAGACTTGGCATGCTCTTGACAACAGTTTTTAACAAACACTTTTCATTTCACAATAAAGTGAGTTAGAGCATCATGTCCCCTTGTCTGTATCTTTCTAGACAAGAGTATGTGAAAGTTGGATTTCCTGGCAACTTTCTTAGTATTATTGCCAGGTCAGAAACTAGGCATATTGACACAACACATGTTGTTCTGTATCTGGAAGCCAGAGTATAGTCAGCATTGTTAATTTAGTTAGAGGAGAGTCAGCTGTTTAAGATTAATCTTTTGTGTATGTGTGGGAGTTATCTTGTATAGTTTTCTTTTATTTATGTGCAAATTTTAATCCTGAAGGAGTCAATAACCTAAACTAAATAATAGGCCTTTCTATGTAGTTGGAAATTCATTGACCAGAACTCACATGAGTGATGGTATAAATAAAAGATTACTTACAAGTTTTTTAAATTATGCATTGTAGTCTAAGTTACAATTTCCTCTCATGTAATTGCTAGATCATATAAAACTATTGTATTTTGAAAATCAAACTTCTTGACATTCTTTAGGGCCCTGGTCTAATTAATGATTGATAGCTAAGCCACTACTGTTTTCTGATACGTATTTGATGCTTACTTAGATTACATATTTATCTATAGATGTTTAATGAAACTACTTTGGAAAATAGAGTTTGCATATTGAGCTTAAACTTCTGATTTCCATTCAGCTTTCGCTATCCGTCCATTTTATTGAATGGGTAAAACCAACTATGTCAGGCATTTTATTCACTGTGTTTGAACTGTTCTTGAGATCCTTGGTGACACTATTCTTGCAGTCATGATTCTGTAACTCAGTGAAGGGTACTTAGCCAGACTCTAAGATACTTATCATCTGGCAGGAAATCCCAATCACTCTTTGAATAACAACTTCTTAAGATACAATTAATAGACAATGAAATTCACACCCAAGGGCACAGATAAATGAGTTCTGACAAATATGCATACGCTTGTACCCACTGTCCTCTCACACAAAAGTTTCCCAGAAAATCCTTGCTGTCCCTTTGCAAGCTCATTTCTTGCACCCCTAAACTCTTATCCAGCTGGTTTCATCTGTGCTAGGATTTTCTTCACCTGAATCACCACCTATACATGTTAGGGCTGCTGTCTTTAGACCAATATAAGTCTGTAAAAATCATCCATATTTTGGGTTCAATTGTATTTTTATCTTTTATAGACCAAAAGTTTCTAGTGCATCTCATTTTTTAATTTATTAATCTCTTGGTAACATGTGGACTATTCCATTTTTTAACTATTATAAATAAATCTAATATAAAAGTCATGTAAAGTGTTTTTATGAACATATGCTTTCACTTCTCATATTTACCTAGAAACAAAATTCATGAATCACATGGGAAATGTACATTTAATTTTAGAAGAAATAAGCAAATTGTTTTCTAAAACAATGCAGTGATCTTAATACTGTTTACTGACACCTAGCAACATACATGTTTGGTAAGCTAACTTCCTGAGTAAAGAATAATACTAGAATTACTGTTTTCTACTCCTTTCTTTCTCTCATTTTTTTAGTGAAATTTTAACATATGCATTAAATCATTGCTGTATGTAGAGACTGACACATTTAAGATGTTTACAAAATTCTTTAGAGGTATACCAAGCAGAATAAACATATTTTGTTTAACTTCTAAAGCAGGTCTTGAGTCACTTTTTGCTAGTATTTTGCTTGTTTATGGGTGAGGCAGTGATGCTTACTGGCACTGATGGACTCTAGAAGCTGCATCAAATGTTATCATCACATTGGCAATTACTGGTAGTTAGGGATTTAAAACTTTCATTCTAAGTTTAAGTAACTTCAAATTTGATTAATTTAGCCAAAGAAAGGTATCTCATCACTGATTATTACAATGGTTTATTTTCCTAGCATATTTTTTCTCTGAATGACACATTTCTGTGATAAAAGATCCATTTCTCTAACCACCTAGGATTCTTTCTATGACTTTTTATATATATGAGATAAACAGCAATTTGAGTTTCCACTGTTTTTGCACTGTTTTGATAACACTAGCAATTTGGGTTTACTTATTATTAACTTCAAATTCTTTTAAAAATATAATGCTGATACCTTATTGCAACTTGGTGACTGTATTTCTACTTCTGGAATTGATTTGTCTGCAGTGTCTGTATTATATACACAACTGTAGTCATAAGGCAATCAATGTTGAGCTCTCAAAGCAAATTGTAGGACACTTATTAACAATAAACTATAGTCAGAATGTATCATGCATAAAGGGATTTTATGTAGAGGTATTACTTCAGCATAGAATTAATCTGAATTAAATGAGTTTATAATTGAGGTGTTTTTGCAAGGGAAAATGAAATCCATCTGTTTTATATAATATGTATGTAATTAATATCACAGCAAATATCTTGGACATTTTTTGAGAGTATGCTTCTGGGTCATTAAACACAGCTGTTCCCTGAGTACAACAATGGGCTAGATAAAAGTTAGAAAAATCAAACAAGCTTCATGCGAATACGGAAGCTAAAGTTAAGAGAAGGAATTCCAGCTTCCTCATTCCCTTTATTTTCCCTCAAAGTTGTTAATCAAAATAATGTCCAACATAAATAGTCATGGAGAATATAGAAAAATACTTCCTTTTAATTTAAAACTACCTTTGCATGGCTGAAGGTTCGCTCCTGTTGTTTTCTTCTCATCCCGTTGGAAAGCTGCATGGTTGGGGGATGGTCTACTAGTTTGATACTTCAAACTCCTGGATAAATGCTACTTAGTATTTAAGTGCATTTGTGATTGCACTTTAGAACATGTACACATGTCTGGTAGAAAAATGAATGCCCGCAGCAGCAAGCAAAATGTAAAATGGGCAGCAAAGAAATACTTCTGATGCTAAGTGCTGACCTGCGTAATTTAAATGTGTGATCCTCTATAGTATATGGCAGTAATACTTCCTTCGAGTTCAGCATAGCTCCTGGGCCCAGCACATCCCAGCCAAGACTCAAGTGTGTCTAATCTTAAAATAACTATGCTCATTTCCAAAGGAGAATTTTCTGTAGCTGTATTTTATCTCAGAGGCTTCGGTTTTAAAGTTGTACCACCCAGGCGGATAACAAAGGAGGGTTTCATGGACACTTATGTTTAGAAGAGACTTAGGAACCTTTGTGAGATAAGTGTGCTAACCAGGTAAATTATTTACTTGAGCCTGAAAGTAAAGATGAAAATCCTCCAGTACAGATTGATGATTGAAACTGCGCCAGTCATTCTGGAATTCACTGTTACTGAGTTTTGGATTTACATCTGTTTTAATTTGTGATGTCTCAGTTGTGTCTTACATTCAGTAAGTTTTATTCATATTTATAAAGTGCTTTTCAATTCATTCCTTTTGCTAAAAAATTATTGGCCTTCAAATGTTTTAGATCTAGTGTACATTCCTGATTTTAAGAAGTCAGAGCATATTAAAAATCAGACTCATTTAGGATTAGCTTTGACTGAACTTGTTGATGGCTGAATGTTAGGTGATGACTTAAAGCAAAGACAGGAGAGGAGCTGGTCTGCTTTAAAGTACTTTGGCTCCCCATAGACGTGGGCCTGTTCATTGCTGTGTGTTCACCTATGTCCAAGTGCACACATCAACATGTGTTTGCCTCTATCAAAACATTTTGCCAAAGAACGAATCCATCATTCAAAACATCATGCTGCACACAGCAAATACATACAATAAAATCTGTCAATTCAAAAAGAGAGACAAGTTCAGAAACATTTCTCCCAGACACTGAAGTGAACACATTAAAAACCAATGGGAAAAAAATTACTTTTCTTGAAACACACTCACATCTCTTCCATCTTCTATTTGTTTCCTCTTTAAGTTTGTCTGTGGTAGCTTTTGAAGAATTTTGGAAGGAAAGGGTGAGCTCTAAGGAAGGAATTCTACTAAGGGCATTTCTGATTCTTTTAGTGTGGTATTTTGTAGAACAGCATGGAAGTTGTCTTCTAATTGTGTAGGAAAAGTACAGTCCACTGAACAGTGCTTAACAGCAGTTTACCTCAAGCCAGTTACAATGTCAAAAACATTGGAGCCTTTTCTTTACTTCGATAGTTGAATAATGATAAATGCTTCCGCGCTGTGTGAGAACTATTGAAGTGTGTTTCTCTGCAGGTAAACTTAGCAGTATCTAATAGAACTCTGCTCACTGGGAGTATTACTTTAACAGTGTGAAATACATTGTCTGTCAAGAATTGTGTCATGATTTGGAATGATGTTTATGCAAGTGGATGGTCTATTAGTAATTTTAGAGTTCAAAAATGGACCTCTGAGACCAAATATAAAAAACAACAAGTGTTTGGATACAGTAGTGAAAACTGTAATTGTTTCTTATAGGAGAATAATAAACTGAGGAATGAGATTGTGAATAAATGCAATCATTTGGCCGTCGTTCCTCAAATGTGCACGATGAGAGATAACTTGTGTTTTATAATTCTGGAATAAAATGTGTAATAAAATTGAGCTGTTGAAGTAGTCACTATGTTTTCAAAATCCCTGCAAAATTTCAGTGATTTTATTGAAATTGCAGTGTTGATTGCCTCTGTACCTAATGTCTAGTTACTCACATATTGGCCCTGAGGTATCTATTGTCTAACTGCCGTATCCCTCTTTGCTGCTGAATGGACCCCACCTGTCTTCCTGGGTGACGGACTTGCTTTCCATGGCAAGGTTTGCTGGTGGTTTCATGGCAGTAAGGGTGCGTGATAACAGCTGGGGGAGCAAAGCCCATTTGGCCTAACAGTGCGTGGGGATAGACACCAGCAGTTTCAGTCCTTGGTCAATTTTTTTTGAAACTTTACAATTTTGGTTCATTCCCAGGCCTATTCACTGGATTTGAGACATACCAAAATAAATGCAATAATCAGAGAAAACTATTAGTAAATACCAGTTTTAGCAAGGGAATCAATTGACGTTTGAGTTGCTGAAGTTCTAATATGCTGACATCTAACTAGTTATTGACTGATTGTCAGATGGAGTATACGGTGCCCTGGTAATTGGGCATGTCTGTAGAATATTGCTTTGGTAAGAGGACCTCCACTTCAAGTCTTCTCTCTCTTACAGTTGCATTATTTTGATCCAGAAGTTGTTTTTTTCAGATAGAATCTGGCTGCACAGAGCTCTGTGAGTGGTCTTTCTTGAGTAGTGCAGATATGGAGAAGCTAGGACACATCTCAGCACTCATAAGTTGCTGGGCTGGAGGGCAGGGGACAGTGACACTGGATCTGACTGGGGTTGAGATGTCCAAAAATGGAAACTTCTAAGCCTTAGGCAAGATAGGTAAGGAGTGTGAGCTCTCTCCTCCTCCGCCTTGTGTTTGTGTTTATTGTCTTCCTGATCGTCCTCAGCTGACCCATTTTCTTTCATTCTAATTGCATTGGATCTTTTTCCTTTTCCTCTATCACATGATATTTTATTGTCTCTTCTTACCTTTCCCACTTTACAAAATAGAACGTGATATTGAAGCCCTATCTCCTAAATTATTAACCATAGAAATAATGTCTATTATTTGCTGCAATTTAAAATTATATAGAAGCCAAAAAAAAGAGAGAAAAATTTTCCTATCAGTTCATACAGAAATTGATCAGTTCTATCAAAAAATGTGATAGTATTCGCAATTTTCTTTATTTTTCTTAGTTGTTTAAAAGTTTCTTCCATGTCCTCAATTTTATACAGATATTTTGTCTTATTTTACTCTCCTTATAAACTTTTAAAAACTCCTTTATGGCACAAATGCTGAATTAAGTTTTATTTGTTTTATTTGTGGCCTTTGAACTCTTCAGAACCTCAGTGGAAAAAGAGAATCTCCTTGCTCTCTTGTGGGTTCACACTGTATTGTGTTGTGATCTGTAGGCAGATAAAATGGGAAGAGACTGAAATTGAGACTCATTTTTCTCCATGAAATTGTAATTTCTCCACCATTCCTCTAGTGTATGTGTACAATTTTGTCTTGTTTCACTCTTTACATATATTTTTGTATTCTTCCATCTCCCATAAGCATCTTTCTTTTTATCTTCTTAAAATTTCTTGCTTTTCTTCTTTGTTCTCTTTTCTTTTAATTTATTATGACAGGATATATGCATCAACCAACTGTGACAGGACAGCTAGTTACTTTATTAGTTAATTTTATAGATGAAAGATTTGGAAGTTTTAAAAAAGTATTTATTTTTCCCAACATAATTACATTTACCAAAATATTTTTATGATTCCTGTCAATTTTCTAAATATATAATTTTGAATACACAGTTCTCAGATGAAGAAATATGAATGACAAATAAATACATGAAAAAATGTTCATCATCATTAGTCATGAGAGAAATGCAAATTAAAACCACACTGAGATTCTATCTCACTCCAGAAAGAATGGCCAAGATAGAAAATACTACCAACAACAAGTGTTGGAGAGGCTGTGGGGAAAAAGGAACTCTTCTGCACTGTTGGTGGGAGTGTAGACAGGTACAACCACTGTGGAGGTCAGTCTGGAGATTCCTCAAAAAGCTGGGATTGGAAATCCCATTTGATCCAGCTATCCCACTTCTAGGCATATTCCCAGAAGAACTGAAAACATCATACCACAGTGATATATGTACACCCATGTTTATAGCAGCACAATTTGTAATAGACAGATCTTGGAAACAACCTAAGTACCCATCAACTGAGGAATGGATAAAAAAGTTGTGGCATTTTTCTACAATGAATTACTACTCCGCTATAAAGAATGATCACATTGAGATATTTATAAACAAATGGACACAACTTGAGACCTTTCTCATAAGCAAAATAAACCAAGCTCATGTGTGTAAATACTGCATAGTCTCCCTAGTATGAGAGTTGATAAGAGTATATAAGATTTTTATGGTAAGCATGAGTTCCCATCTTATATCTTTGAAGCCTTTCAATGTTTTCATTCATCAGTTGGAATCGTTTTATTCTGTTTTGTTTGGCTATATCATGCGTGATTGTATGAACAGCTGTTTTGAAGAAAAGAAAACATTATGACAGCTATTGCTGATTTAATATCATCCTTCTCAGAAGTCCTACCATGCTTCTATTCTTCTACTACCATAGGTTCTATCTATCACATTGTGTCTTATTGGGATTTGAATATGTGTGATAGTTTAAACAAAATTTTTTTTTTCAAAAATGAGATATTACAGTACCCATTGATCATTTTGTGTTGTTCGGTTCAGAAAGCCCTGTAATCTTTCACTCTTTGAATGGTTTTATACTATTTTGTTATGTTTGATATTATTGTATTTGAAACTATGCTCAACTATAGCAGAGAAAGAGATATTGCGATAGCTACTGTTAATGTCCGGTTGTCTTAATGTAAAGTACTATGTTGCCTATGTTGTCCTGTTCTGATCTGCTCTGTTCTGCCCTCTTTTGTTTTATTCTCTTTAAAATAAAAAAAAAATTTAGAGAAATAGAATTCCTCTACTATGTGTACTTTCTACTATGTTGAAAGTATTATAGAGTCTTTGTGGTAAACTTGCTAAACTGAATGTGTACATACTTGCATGCCAGTAATGGTTGTGCTTATGTGAAAGCTTTTAATATATTTTTCATCATAAAAATCTGCATAATGCTGCATTATCTAAAGAGAGATTAATGAAAAGAAAAAATGAATTTGAATTTATGTGTCAAAAACTGAATCTCCTACCTTCCACCACTAGCTAGCTCCAATTCAATAAAGGTTTTCGAGAAAATCACTTGTCACCCAGCTCACTACTTACCCAGGCAGCTAATATCTTCCTCATCTTCATTGTCTTCACTTTCTCAATTGTACTGGACAATGCTTTGGAATGGATTTAACACCCACAAGGCTGTGTTACACATATACCTTTTAAACCTGCAGTACAGAATTTGATTTCTGGCTCTTATGCTCCAGTTTTCTTAGGGCAAGCAATTTAGGCTGGATACTTTCAGTCCAATCCAGTAATTTTTTGGGTCCCTTTTCCACTTAAAATCAAATCAGTTTGGAACGTAACCTCCTGATGGCTCTCAGGTGTGGAATCTGAGTGCAAGGGAGTGTACGTGCTGCCCTGATGTTGGGAGGGGGAGGTGTGCGTTTCGGACCTGGAATAAACCCATGAACATTGTGAGTCTATTGTGACTGCTTCAAGTAGCAGGGATAGAAATCCCTCCCGGCCAGATCCAGTTCCCCCAAATAACCTCAGAACTAATTTGCACTATGAGTCCCGCCCATCACGCCCATCCTGCTGGCTCTGTTCTGAGTGTGTCTAGCATGTGACTTGACCCACACTTTGCCTGCTTAGTGATGCGCCCAGAAGAGCCCTAGAGTTCTCCCCACCTCCCTTCTGAGGGCCATGGGCTACTGTGAGGCTTGTGTTTCGGGGGTTTGTTTCCTGCTTGTGTCTACTTATGCATAAGCCACATACAGCCAACTGCTCACTGGCTATCTAGAGGTAGTGACTTGGAGTATTGTACATTTTGCAGTTATACATCCACTCTCGTTTGCTGTTGATCATGATAGGACTCAGAGTAATCACCATTAGTGATTAGCATCCTCACTGTTCCATCATCTACGAATTATGTAGAGATTAATATTTGCCACCAAGCAATCCTCTTTCCTGAGAATATGTCAGATGAGCCCTTTGAAGCTACTATTTCTCTAGGTTAAGAACTGTGATTTGCAGCAATTTTTATGGCTCAGCCTAACACTGCTTTTCAATTTCTGTTCAGATGCACAAGCATTGCGATGATTCAGGCCACTATTACCTCGTGACTGAAATAATCATAGCTGTCTCTTAGTAGGTCTTCTTGCCTCCAGTTTAGCTTTGTTCCATTTGTTTGTTGTATTTCAACTAAGGGTAAGTTTCAAACATGCAATCCTATGGAGCACTTCTCTGTGTGTAAATACTGTCATGTCTCTGACTGACCTTAGTATAAAATTCTGCTCAGTTAATGTGATTTGTAAGTCACATCGACATACATCCCATTTAGTCTCTGACAGCCCTGGTTTACATTTGCTGCCCCAGCTGAATTCGTAATAGTGCCCTTTTCATCCTTAGAAGTAGCCCGGTTTAGATGATGAATTATATGATCACCTTACGTATAAAGTCCTTCATGATCCGGCCTCTGCATTTCTCTCCGTTTTCATCTCTCACCACTTTTTCAATCATAATCGGAAATGTAGCCATTGTGATTACCTTTGGATTTATGGGATATGTCACAGCCTCAGTTCTGAGCTTGAACCCAAGACACTGCCATTGCCTGAAACTCCTTTGGTAAGTTGTCTGTTATCATCTTTGATTTTATACACAGACTCCCTGCAAAGTCCATTTTAATCTGTAGATTCTTTTGCATATTTGTCCTGTGCTACTTAAACCCTTTTCCCAGTTCACCATATTTGTATAGTAACTTCTGTACTGTCCTTCAGACTGAGAATCATGGGAAGTTGAGGCTTGCCGTTTACTCTCTAGTGTACCCTGGGGCCTTAGAAGTGTCAGTAAGTTAAATGTTATCAGTATATATGGGGTGTCTGTGTGCCTACTTAGGAAATTAATCAGACAACAGTAACTTCAGAATGCCTTTACATTTCCATGTGTGCCATTGACTTTTCATGTTAGCAGAGCACTGTTACAAAAACATGAAGCCTTGTAACAATAGAGGAAAATGGAAAGAAAGACCAGTAAAAGACGATGCCTTGACTCTCCAGAAAGGAAAAGATGAAGAAAAAACTGGACATGCACTGAACTGACAATTTGGATGGGCAACTACATTTCATTTCTGACCATCTGATCCTGTCTTTGCACTGTGGCTGGCACTTATCTTAGCAGGGGTGCATAAAAAGCCTGAGACCCATTATGTTTTGCCTGCAGTGTGCAAAGCTATTAGAATGTCTTATATAGTAACACAATTTTCAGTAAGTGAAGAAAGCAATTACATTTGAATGTGAGGATCTATTGGACTAAGATTATCCCTCCTTTTTAAAAAGTTGGTAATAGTTATGTTAAACAAAACAAAATGATTTCTAAAATGGTGACTAAAAGTAAGGGCTGTTTAAATACAATTTATAGCATTTATTTCCAGAAGATGAAAGCGGAAAGCTGAAGCGGCGTACACTTTGTTAGCTATTTTTTGTGGTTTGAGTTATGTCCTCCAAAAAGAGATTTTAAGCTTATGTCCTGTAGTACCTATGAATGTAACTTTATTTGCAAACAAGGACATTGTAAGTGTAATCATGTTAAGATAAGGTCATGTCAACTGGCTTGACATAGCGTCACTCATGTTCTTAAAGAAACAGGGAGAATGCAGCGTGAAGATAGAGACAGAAATTGAAGTGATGCATTTGCAAGCCACACCACACTAATGAGTAGGAGCCACCACCAGAAGCTGGAAAAGTTTCTTCCTCACAGTGCGTACGATGAATGGATCGGCTGACACTTGGGTTTTGAACTTCTAATGGCCAGAATTCTGAAAGAATAAATAAATATTTGTTTATGCTAATTTGTTATGGTGGCCCTAGGCACCTTGCATAGCTATTTTAAAGGGAAAGTTATATATTCAGTATATTTGTATGGAAACGATGAAGCTAGATATGGTATAGTGATCATAAGACTAAGTATCGGGATTTATATTGTATGTTGTGTGTAGTGTGGGTTTGGGTGCGTATTTTTATTGAATTATCTCCACTAATTCTTGTAAGGATATAATTGTTAATTTGCTGTAGTAGGATACTCAATCCTAAGGCCAGTTGCAGGACACATAAGCCCTGGAATCTTAACATCACAGAGATTCATTTCTTAATCGTGCAGTGTCCCATGCAGGTCCACCTGGTAATGCAGAGTGCCAGTTGTGACTTTCTTGTGATGTCACCAAATCAGCCAAGGACTTCCATGCTTTCTGTGGCAGAGAAGAGAGTAGGGTAAAACTGGCATCATATTATCTAGAAACATTTATGTGTTCCTGTTAACTGTAGAAGGACTCAGAAGTACAGAGGACATGAGACATATTTGCTGAGAACTTCTATTTCCACTTAAATGTGATTACAATTTTTTTCTTAATCTGTTAAAACCATACCATCTGCAGATTCTGGATATTTCCATCATTTGATTTATTTCCATCCCAGTAGTGTTGTAGAAGCTTTTTAACGTGGTGTTCATCTCAGACTACTTACTGGCAATGTAATGTTCTTCTCCATCCAAAATCATTCCTGTCTAATCATTTATTATGATTCAACTCGATTGTTTGTCTATGGAAGAGGGGTAGGAAAAGGGCATGTGACTCAGTAGTAGGTGGAGCGTTTGCCTGACATAACCAAATCCTTAGGTTCAATTCTTACCACTGCCAAAAAATGAAATTTTTCAGAGCAAAAGACACATCTTTATATTTTTATTACATCATTTTGTATATTAAAGTGTTAGTATTTCAGTAGATATGTGCCTGGAAATAATGTTTCTGTATAGCAAACTAAGGATTTGTTGCACAGATAGCTAGGGTCCCATTTTGCCTTCCACTTGATTTGTGGATGTAAACCATGTGTGCAGGTCACGTCAGGCATGTACATGTTTTGACTCCACTATCGACCAACAATCCCTTTAATCCATGCAGTTGCCATTAGTGTTTATGAATTAGTGTCCTTTTAGAAAAGAGGAAATTCTAACCAGAAATTACATCAACAAACCATCATCAGAAGACGCACTTGAGCCCTACAATATAATTTTGAGATATTTGTAAGTGTATGAAAATTGTTGTATGAATATACTTTGGTTGTAAAAGAATTAAATGAAATTTATCAAATTTGAGTGAATGGCTGCCATTAAGGCTGAAAGAAAAAGAACACAAAATAGAAATTAACTGTTGGTGTGGACTAGAAGAAACTGAAATCCTTATCCACTGTTAATGGTCACATGAAAAATGGTATGGCCACGGAGGAAAATAGCTTCAAGTCTCTTCAAAATGAGCAAAAGTAAAATAATCATATGATCCAGTATATGGCACATGTGGAAGGATTAAAAGGTCTTCAAGACATGTTTGGACATAAATGTTTATAACAGCATTGTATGACATGGTAAAAATGTGGAACCAACCACACGTCCATCGATAAATAGATAAACAAAATAATATTCGGCTTTGTAAAACAAGGATATCCTGGTAAATACTACAACATAGGTGGATTTTGGGGTGCTTTATTTTATTGGTATATTTTAGATGTACATCACGATCACATTCATCATAGAGGATTTGTACCTGATAGATCTTGCTGCTTTTTTCCATTCCCCTCCCCTCCCTGTCTCCTCTTTATTTACAAAAGCAGTCTATATTTTCCTTCTCTTCTGCTGTTTTCTTCCATTCCTAACTTTGGCCCTCCCCCTCTCTTTTTCCCTTTCCTATTTGAACATGGATAGTGATAGGTGAAATAAATGAAGAAAAGCCAGTAGTGTATGATCCCACTGACATGCTGTACCTAGTCAGATCTATCAAGACAGGAAGTAGAATGTTGAGTTCAATAGGCTGGGAGGAGGGAGCATTGGGGAGTTATTGTTTCACGGATACAAAAGTTCAGTTTTGCAATCCAAAAAGAGGTCTAGAGCTGGATGGTGATCATTTTTGCACTACATTGTTCAGATATTTTACACCATTGTACTGCGAGTTGAAAAATGGCTAGTATGGTAGATGTTATATTATGTATCTTTACTAAAATTTAAAACAATTTCCTACAATTTGAAATAATTCAAACGTCACATCCTTACTTCTAGTGCTCTATTCAGAAAAAAGCCACAGGCTTTATTCTTTATGTTCTCACATAGTCCTGTATGGTGTACTCTTGGATTATCTGTGTTTTGGATTACCTGAATATCAGTGTTAATGTACATTTTGTTCTCTCTGTCCTACGAAGTTTAAATCGTGTTACAAGAGCTGCAGCAGGAAAACCTTCAGGGCCAAACAGAATCGGCCTTTTGTTTCCTTCTGTTTTTCATTACTTGTGGTCTTATCCCCACTGGATGCACCCTATTGATTGGCCTTTCACGCATGGTGCTGTCTGGAAGAGGTTTTCATGGCCCATTCACTAGGTCTAGGATTTATACTGGATTCTTCCACTGTTCTAATGTTTACCCTGGAGTTCCCTGGTTCTGCCTGAAGATTGTGTCTGTGTGTGTAGTGTTGGACTGAAGCTTACATCTATAAACAATTCTTCAAATTTCCTTAGTTTTGAGTTTTTCTGGTTTTTAACTGTTTGGTAGTATTTGGTCTATATCACAGCCAAATTTTCAACCTCAAAGTTACTCAGATATCTGTTATGCTGTAATAGAAATTTGATTCACAATATGAAGGAGAACCCAAGACGATGAATTGGGAAAAAAAGATTCAAGGTTTTACTATGGATTCAAGAGCTCCTGAAAACTTAAATCCTTTTCCTTTTTGCAACATATATCCCAATACTGTGTTTTCAGCAGTTATTATATAATGCCAGTATAGTAGTTTAGTTAATAAATTGGATTAGATGCCATTTTTTCAGTATTTGTGTTTCTTTTTAATGTTGGTAGTTCTTTTGCTGTGATAATTTCAGGAAATTTAACCTTTCTCCTGACACCATTTCCCCTTTGAAACACATAAAGATTAGCTTGTTAGTTAGAAATATTTAGTGTAATGATAAACCTCAGTGTTGGAAAAAATTTTAACATGTATCAGATATAAGCTTGTAGTATTACAGGTATGGCTATGAAACAAATCCAAGTATACAGAAGTTCAGCTAGCAAAGGTTAAATAGAGAATTAGGTAGTTAGATGATGAATCAGACTAAGTTTGATGTCCAGTTTGAATATATCCATTCTCTTAGGTGTAGTTTTAGGAAAGAATCAACCAAGCATAGTAGGACAGACATTAGTCAGCTTTATACTACTGTGAGAAAATACCTGAGACAGGCTACTTATAAAGCATGAAAGGTTTACTGTGACTCATGATCCTGGATTTGGAAGTCCAAACAGTATGTTAAATACAAGCTTGGGCAAGGTTCTGTCGAATGCATCATCATGGTGGGAATGGATATGTATCTCTGTCAGTGTGGTGTCTTTCTGTTTCCTAGTTAATCCACAAGGATTAAATCATGTAGCTCTATCCTAATGATCTAATCTGATTTATTCACTTCCCAGTAGCCCTAGTTCAAAACAGTATAACTGCATTAAATTTCTACCACCTTAGTATCATTAATTCAAAATTTGGGGACTTAAACTGTCACGTGAGTTGGAAGATATTCAGTGATATTCAAATCATGGTGGTGGTGAAGATCTGGAGAATGTTTCAGGAGTTGAGAGGGGCATGTGGTGCTGAAGTACAGTGTGAGTTGGGACCCAGTGTTGGGTATTTGTCTTTAATGAAATACCTAAGACATTCCCAGTCAGATACCAGTATCTCTCCCTTCTCACAATTTTTCTAGAACAATGTTATTCAAACTCTCTTCTTGGAAAAGTATACATTTAAATCTTGAGTATTTCCTTCTTTTCCAAATACATGCACAAACACAATAAACTATAATGGCTTATCATCAAGAAAAACTTATGGCATTTAGCACATTTAAAATGTATTCTAATTTTTCTTTTCTATATTCCTTTGCTTAATAATGATTTTGACCTGTTACATTGCTTTAGAGATCCATGAACAGATGGCAACAATGAATTGACAATACTTTGCCCAGATTGTTTTATTTTATATATTTGACTTTGTTATGACAATAGTTGAATATATGTGGATTAAGTAATGAATCACTTCAAATTTACCTGCACAGATTTAAAATATGTGTTTGTCACCTGAAATATGTACTCAGGATATCTGACTGAAAGTTTTCATGAAAGATTTCCCACATTAGTTCTTTATTAAACATTCATGTCTTGGTATATATTAAAACAAAAGAGTAACAATGTTCTTTTAAAAATACACAATTGTTGGGCTGGGGATTTAGCTCAGCGGCATAAGTACCTACCTGGCAAGTGTGAGGTCGTGAGTTTGATCCTGTACCAAAAATAAATAAATAACATAAAAATACAACATTTTTGTACTTGTCAGAGAATTATCATTAAATATGTAATTTTTAATTTTCCTAGCACATTCCAAAGGTCTTCTCCTGTATTTACATGGTGGCCTTTTAGACGTCTTTCCTGTCACACTATAGTAACAAACTACTTTTATTTTTTAGCAAAGGACTTCTGAAGGATTAAAACTTATTTTATCTGACAGGAATGTCAATCCTTCAAATAGTAGGGTCCTCCCTTCCTGAAAAGCTTTGAGGGTTTTGTTGTTTTCTATCAATAATAGTTTGATTTGTAGAAATACGAAGCCTGGAAAATGAGATGAGTTTTGTGTTGGCTCAGGAATGTGGTAGGATCCATCTGGTGGCACTGGGTTTACATAGTTTGCAACAGTGCTTCTGTGTCAATGATGTCCGAACCCTTATTTCCTGATTTGACCTCTTCTAACTCTAACCTCTTTCCATCTCTTAGCACTCAGCTATCTTTTGTGTAGTCTGGTTCACAGATCCCTGCCTGAACTTACACCATAATTTAAAAATGAAAACTAAACATTATTTCCTTGAAGTATCTGATGACCCCTGCCCCCTTTACACTTTTTCAACTCTTTATCCCCATTCCTTCCAAAGTTCTGCTAACAGGCACCACCAGTTTTCCAGACCTGCACCCTGGGACCTAGGCTAGGGTGCTTTCTTTCCTCCCACATTACGTCCACTCACAAGGCTTCCATTCTGTTTCCAGTCTATTTCTTATACTTTGCTATTTCTTTCCATCCCTTCTGCTCATCTCATGATCTTTAGTCTAAACTCTTGCAATCTCCTTTGATGTAATCACTGGTGTTTCTTACGCATATTTCTAGTTCTCCTGGATACACGGGAAGATTGCCTTTTCCTATCTCTTTAAATTAAGCAGAGCTGTCCATAGCCCATGGCATGGATGCACAAGAGACATGTTAGTCTAAGGCTGAGCCCCTAAAAAGCCAGTGAATGGTCTTCCAGATAGATGCTTAAGGAAGGAAGATAGGATCAGCCTCCCACTTTCCTGTGGGCTCCAAATGTGCATGGAAAAGAAGCAAAGAATGAGTCTGTCACCTTTACTACTGTAATCTACTGAGACTTTGGAATTTGTAGTTGCGGGGAATCCCAGCCTGTCCTAAATAATATTAGTTAAGGGTTATTAACTAGTTTCTCCAACTGGTCTGCTCCCTGTCCAATTATATTGTATCACTACCATAGCAATCTTAATAAAATATATGTCTAGTGTTATACATTGTTTTCTAACATTTTTAAAAATGTCTCCCTTCTATTCACATCTTCCAAGCCCATCAATGTTCACATCCACTCCTTTGCCCAATGTCCCTCTTATCTCTCCACATGCATATGTGGTGAAAATTTATTTTTGGCTTTTTGGCCTCATGATTCTGGATATCTGTATTACTGTCCTGTCTTGAGTGTTGCTATTCTTAACAGACAATTCAGTACCAAGGATTCAGTACCAAATCTCCAAGGATTTTTCTGAACTCTTGCTTAAGAGGAATGAGAGATATCTCTTGCACCTAAACCCCCAAAGGACCTTGAACTTGTATTTTCGTTCTCTTCCTACTTTGCACTGGCCATTCTGAACAGATTGGTAAGACTTTTTCAAGCAGGAAATGGTTTTCTTCACTTCCAGAGTATTCCAAATTCTCTTGTACAATGAAGAGTAAATATCTTAAAGTTTAATGAATTAATAAATGAATGAAATAAAGGTTACAAGTGATTTTAAAGCTGCTTTTCTGTTAGATTATTGGCAAAAATAATGAGGCAGGTGCTGGCAATGAAACATTTAAGTTAAAAAATGTGAATGTCATGGTAGTCATTTTCTATAAAATGGTCTTCTTAAGATTGATTTTATCTGAGGTCCACTTTGACTTTTACTTTGTTCTCTATCTTTATTTGACTTTCAAATGCCTCTTTGAGACTTTGCTTTTTAAATAATTTAAATGAAATCTATGTTAGAAAACTATTAGTTTCAAACGTCAACTTTTCATTTAGATTATTATAGTAAAAATTATTCATTTCATTTTAGATCTATTACTTAGAAGGAAGGGAAAAGAAAAAAAACATTTTTCTATGACTCTTTTAATTGTACCAACTATATTTTTTTCTGAAAATAATGAAAATCTAAGTCAATAGATATTATTTTATATTGTCTAACCATTGTTATTAAAAGAAAATAAAAACCTGATAATTTTTAGTCAAACGTGTCCCCATTTTGTAAAATTTATTTTTAAACAGATAGAACACCATGAAAACTGTGGCTGTTCATAGAGTGTCCTATGATCCTCGTGTGTGTGTGTGTGTGTGTGTGTGTGTGTAGAGTATGGAAACATCCTCTTCACAGCAATAGCAAGACTTCACCACACAGCACAAGGGCCTCGTCCCTTCGGTCGTCCCTGGAGCAATGTTCTCATGCATGAGTCGTGGAACTCTTTGCTGATGAGAAATCTTCAGCAGAAGTGACTGAGCCAGGTGCAAATCTCCGCAGCTGTTATTCTTTCCAGTGGTGATGCCCAGGAAGCATAGAATCCACCTATGCATAAAGCTTGTCTGAGAGCTTCTGGGTAGTCCGGCTACAGCTGCTCCCAGAGAGAAAAGCCCACCTGGATTTAACCTTAGAGTGAGGGCTCATGCTGAGGGCAAAACTTACATACATAACCAAAGAATGGAAGAAAGCAGTGTTCCATTCTAAACTCCACTGTATGAACCAGGAGTGGGTGGAATAGAGAAAAAAGCAGAAATCAGTATGGACATAGACAGCATAGGAAAATGGTCCATAAGCAAGATCAAATAGAGGAGAGTGACCTCTACATGACAGTTTGTGGGATTAGGCAAGAATTGATGGAATCCTAGAGTTAAGATTTGTTAATTTTTCAAACTTATTCAAATATTGGTAATTTTTTAAAAATTTAATACATAAAATGTGAAGATTTTTATACACAGATGTGTGCACATTATAAAATTATTACCACAATCAAATTAATTAACATGTTTCTCATTTCACAGTTATACTTGTATGGGTGGGAGAGAGGATAGATGTACTCTGTCAGCAGATGTTAAATGCAATTGACTATAGTCACATGCTATATATTAAATATTCAGAGACTATCTTATTATTTAAAGTTTGTCACATTTGATCAAAATCCTCTTTTTCTTGTGCTCCCAGGCTTGGGCAACTGCCATTCCATTCTCTGACAAGTTTAAGTAGCTTAAATTCCCCATTTAAATGAGATCATACAGAATCTGTTGCATTCTTTTTTCTGTGTCTGGTTTATTTCACTTAGCATAGTGTTCTTCAGATTCATTTGTGCTGTTTTAAATGGCAAGGTTTCCTTATTTATGGCCAAATAATATTTTATTATATATATATATATATATACACACACACACACATAGATACATACACATATAAACATACAACCATGTACATGAATATGTATATTTTTCCCTTTATTTGTTCACTGATGGATACTGATGTTTCCATATTTTAAGCATGACAAATAATGTTGCAATAAATATGACAATGCAGATATCTTTTAAAAAATTAATTACTTTATTTATTGGTACTAGAAATTGAACTCAGGACCTTACACTTGCCAGGTAGGCACTTGTGCACAGATATTTCTTTAAGAACACATGATTTTTAAATTTATATGTCTTTATTTCTTCCATCTATCTCTTACAGTTTTCAGTGTATAGATATATCCTTTATTGTCTTGATGAAACAGTCTTCCTCACTATTCTGCTCCTTTTTGATGCTACTGCTGCTGAAACTACTTTTACTTATTTATTTATTTTCTGAAGGTACCAGGGCTCAAACTTAGGACCATGTGCTTGCTAGACAGGCACTGTGCCAGTGAGCTATATCCCCAGCCCTGAAAGCACTTTCTTAATTCTTTTTTGAAATGTCCACAGCCAGTGTATGGGAGCATAACTGATTTTCATATGCTGTTTTTTATCCTGCAATATTACTGAAATCACTTGTTAGCTCTGTGTTTGTATATATACAGCTCCAACTCTGTGTATGTGTGTGTGTGTGTGTGCACGCGCGCGTGCACGTGCGCGTGCGCGTGCGTGCATGTGGTCTTTATGGTCTTCTATATAAACAATCAAGTCATCTGCAAACAAATAATTTATACTCCTTTCTCAAATGGGTGTTTTATTTGTTTTTTATCCTGATCTTGGAGAAGCTTTCAGATTTTCACCATAGCTTATGATGTGAGCTGTCTTGTATGGCCTTTACTGTGTTGGGGTATACCCTTTTTATATCTAATTTATTAAGAGCCTTTGTTCCTTTTCATGAAAGAAAGGATGTTGAGTTTTGTCAAATGCTCTGTGTATCTATAGGGATGATGAAGATGTTACCTTTTATCTTTCATTCTGTTAATGCACTGATTTGTGCATGTTGAATAATTACTACAAGAAAGGGAGGAATCTCACTTGATCATGGTGAATTATCCTTTAAATGTGCTGTTGAATTTGGTTTTCCTTGAGAATTTTTACATTTGTGTTCATTAAGGACATTGGCTTATATTTTTTTTCTTGCAAATTTTTTTTAAAATCTGGTTTTGGTATCAGGGTGACCCTGGCTCTATAAAATGAGTTGGGACATATTTTCCTTTAATTTTTAGAAAGAACTTGAGAAAGGTTTGCATTATACATTTTTTGAATACTTGATAGAATTTACCCAAGCATCTAGTCATGGGCATATCTTTGTTGGAAAATTTTTGACTACTGATTTATCTTCTTTCTCACCACCTGTTTGTGAGGTCCAAATGAAATAGTGGTGGGAAGTACTTAGAATGATTCACAGCCTGTCATTCATATTTGATGTTATTATTTAGAGTTAATCAGTCTGAGACCCTTACAAAGTGAGGCACTGTTTGCATGGATCATTGCATTTGACCTTCACTATGGTCTCCTAATGAAAGCTGTACTCACCCACGTTTTAAATGAAGCAACCGGAACAGATTTCAGCCATCAGTTACCAGTTAGAAGGTGTGGTTTGCAAACATAAGTTTTTCTTGTTTAGCTGAAGAACTTGAGTGACTTACCAGGTCTGCTCCCCACGTAGGCACAGCATCTGCGCCTGGATTCTATGGAAATAGGGAAGCACTGAGGTGTCGGACATTAAGCTTTACAACCCAAAGTCCTCAGGGAGTAATCTTCTCAGGAATACTTTTCCTTTTACGTGGGGTTTGTTCATTTTGGTTTGGTTTCCACCACTTGTAGACATTGATTTGTGATTTCTTGTGTACTACAAGGGAAAAAATAGGAAAGACGAGAATTCTAACAATGAAGGGTGAGAGAAAGGACAGAAACCAACCGAAAGGATAGATTTCCGTCATTCTGAGGGCCAACCCTCCTCCACATTGGGCTAGTTATCTCAGTTCATGATCTCCGGTGTTCGACCCAAAGATTTATAATGACCTCATTCATTTTTCTCCATCTGCACTGCTTATTGCTTTTTCAAAGTCTAGATTCCACTATTTCCCACCTGAATCTTTATAACCTTACTTTAATTTATCTTCATGCAGTTCACTTATTTGGAATAAGCTTCCAACTTATGCTTTGTATCATTTTTTCCCCCAAATCATAAGTTCTGCAACTTTTCATTTTTCCTGAGTCCCCACTCAAATATTGCAAATGCTGTTTACCTAACCTAGAAAGGCTTTCCTCTACAACTTTGCTTGGCAAATACTCTCTCATCCTTTAAGGCTCAACAAAAAAACATGTTGCTTTCTTTCATGAAAATAGACTTTCAACCTCTTAATATGAACAGTTTTTTTGTTTATTTGTTTCTGTCTGTAGAGTGGACCTCACCATACTGCATTTCCATTTTCTTTCTCCCACTCGAATTGAACACTACCAGTCCCCAAATTTCCTTTATAAAAAAATTCCTATGTCTTTTTTTACTACTTGCTAATTATTACATGAGTGTACACAGAATGAAATATTGAATCTCTAGGATCTTCACCTTTATTTGATTTTGAGCCTTATAAAGATTACAAATCTTTCTCATTCATCTACTTCCTTTGGATTTAGTAGAGTCTCTGCTAAATGGTACAAATGTGTTGGGGACCAAAAATTCACAATGGCTAATTTTGCATTCTTCCCTAAGGGATAAATAGAGGCTTGGGGTAATGGTATCACCCTTTGACACTTCCCATTAACTCTTTTGGGTTGGGCCATCCTCTTTCCACCTACTAAAATTAAATTAAAACTATTAAGATTAAAAAACACTCCAAGACAAGATCTTTCATAGCATAAAATCATCTCGGTCCACTTGAGTCATCCCAGAATTATCTGTTGCCGCCTAAGTTATTGACCTCTGAATCTGACCTTGAATCTTTCACTAACCCACCTACATTGCATATACACAATAAATAGTGGCTAGATTGGAGTATCTTGGTCTCCGCCCATCCTGAGGCATTGACCTCCCAGCCCCCCATCATGCATTACTAAATGTGTCTCTGTTTCTTATCTCATTCTTTCACCATACCCGTCATGATATAGGGGAACGAAACTCCCAGCCTCCTAGATATCCTGTACAAGTTCATGATCTCTAAAATTGAAGAATGAATTTTAGGAACAATGGAGGTTAAGAACAGAATATATTTATTGAGAGAAAAAAAATCTTCTGTGTAAGAGAGAGACAAAAGAGGTCCCAAGTGGGTTGCCAGGGATTATGTCTTTTAATGGGAATTTTATAGAGTAAAACTATGAGGTGAGCTGGGTCCAAGTTGGTAAAAAATGGGAACTTGCAGGGTGGACATAAGGTGGGACAGAACTGTGGTCAACCAGTAAGATTGATTGCTCAGGTAAAATTGATTAAATCAGGAACAAGTGGGGAAGCGGATATGCTAAAAGGCAGTGACTATTCTTGTATAGGGTTGGAATGGTGACCCCCGACCTCCTCAGGCTAATGGAGAAGTATTTGGACTGTGGATCCTTAGGATGTGGTTGTATTTGCTTTGCCTTTTTTCTTGAGTTCTGGGCCATCACAGGAGGTATTTGTCTCTTCCGAGGCTGCAAGGTGTCTGAACTTCTGCTCTGGCTCATTTGAGGGCCCAGCCCTGTCTGACTGCCTATAATATTTCTAACTAACTCAGCAGCCTGCAGCAATCATAAAGTCAGCTGGGTTTTTCACCAGGTCCTTGATACAAATGGTAATAAGATAAAAGATAAAACACATAGCTGTCCCAGAGGGAGGTGAAACAGAAAATTTCAGGGTCCAGGAAGATCCTTGCAAAGGTGAGAGATATATGAGTGGTTAAAAGTAAAGAGTCCAAAATATATCATTATCAAAGAAACCAACAGAAAGACTATGAAAAAATGATGGAAGAGGCTGAGTAAAGACTGGATGCCCTTCAGGATCACATCTCCCAGCCCCTACTGTTCATTAAGATAATTTACTGGAGCATCATCACCTCCTCTGAGAAGCAAGAGTCTGTCCTGAGCGGATTGTGTTGCTGTCCTGGCATCCCTACATGTGCTCTGAGCACCCCCAGCACTCCCCTTCAGGAACATTTCCCTTCTAAGTTCATCCCACTCCAAACTATTGTCTTCACTGCATCAAGGATGTCTGTCAGTCTCTATCTGAAATTTACAATCCTTACATCTGAGCACCCTTACTCCAGGATCACTTCTACTCAAACTTAAATTCGAATGCCACTTCTTTAGGGAGTGTTTCTCAGTTTCTTCCTGAAAACAAGTTGATCATGTTTCCTTATTAGGGAAAGCAATATCTCCTTGTTTTTTTTTCTTTTAATATTTATTGTTGTAATTGCAGACCTATGAAATGTGTGGATTAAAGTCCCTTCTCCACTGTCCACTTTAAGTGGACAAGAATTATTTCTCTTTCCCTGATCATGTTTCTCTCTTTAGTGCTTACACAGCATCTGGCACATTGTAGAAACCTAAGAAACATTTGTGGGAGGAAATGAATATTGAGTGGGGAAATAAATGGCTAATGTGTTCATGAGTAAATAAAGAACATATATTTTTATGGCAAATATTTTGGTTATCTCCATGGATAATGTTGAAATAAAAGCCGTAAGCTGATATGTAACCTGAAAACCAGAGTTAAAAGTTTCAGTGTGCAGAACAGTCTTTTATTTTATTTTATATTTTTCAGAATATTATTTTAAATGCTACTCACATATATGCAGTATTTCCAGGAATATACAACCATACATTTCCTAAAGGAAGAAGCCAAAAGCAAAGACAAAGAATATGAATGGGGCTTTTAGGATTACTTGCATGAGTGGAGGATTTTCTTGGGAAATAGTGGAAAACATATCTTGCTACTAGGAAGCAAGTAAATGGAAAATCTTCAGCATCAAAAAGAATGACTTAGTTTAAATGAATGTATTTCAAACTTTCAGAAATACTGACTGAAAGTTACAGACACATAATTTTAGATGCTAGAGGTGATTAGAATGCAGGTAGGTGTCGTCTTTGTGGCCTTTGGAAAAGAAAAATACCTATTCGAAGTTTGTGCCTGGAAGATGAATCAGAAAACTTTTGAATGATGGATGTGAGACAGGCAGCAAGTTGGCTGAATGAATAAATTAATCATTTAAATTAAATGAACTGTACTTTTAGTCACTATTTTCCACATTCTCACTTACTTTAGCTCCCTTGACTGAAAAACTTGACTTTATATTTCACTAATCCTCCAGTTCCCTTAGTTTCAGTTGTATTTTTAAAATGTGATTTTCAAGTTTCAGAAACAAAAAATAAATGACACACTGGCAAAAAGGAAGATGAGTTCAGACCTGAAGTAACAGCAGAGATGGGAAGCGTGTAAGTGAGAAACATGATAATGAGTTTCGTTAATGGTGTGCACCATTCAGGGTGGGCATATGCGTCGTTTTGTTCATGTCTGTACCTCCTGACAGCGATTTTCCAAATGCTCTGTACGGCTGGGGTCACCGCCCAGCTCACAGGCGCCTGCGTCCCTCGTGGGGATGCTGAAGATGGGGGAGCGGTGTTGGCTTCTCTCAGCTTTGCTTGAATAAGGCATTTTAGGGGAGGGACAATGTCTAGATTAATCCCTGTTCCAAATGCTCCATCATAGACAAATAGCAGAAAGCAATTTCATTAAAACAAGTGCAAAAATAATTCCAAGACTTGTGATTAGAAGCAAACCAAACAAGCAAGGCACAAAGACGATGACCTTCTCTTGACTTTTACTTTCATTGATCTACGTTTTCAGGTTCCGTTTTGGACATTAAGCTTGTTCAGGGCCATAGCTTTTGTGGTTACTCACCCATCCCATCTATCATTCTAACCCTTCTCTTTTTTGAGTTCTCTTTGAAGAAGCTTGAGTGAAGAAATTTATAAAAGCAGGTCTTTGCTCAAGCACTTTTAAGATGATATTGTATCTACAGAGCTGTTAAAATGATCTGTTCTACTTTCAATTAATATACTGTTTAGTGACGTCCCATTGAGGATGAGAGAAAAGTTTTGTCTTTCAGTTCCAATTAAAAGGAAAAGAAAAAAGATGGGCACTAGCCAGAAATGATGCATAAATTAATGTTCTTTATTTAATATTTAAAATATGAACTGGCTCATTTAAATGAGTTCTAAATTTTTCGAGTATGAAAACTGTTGTCATGGATACTAAAACATTTTTCTTTTGGTTGTTCATACTGAGAATGGCAGTTTCTATTGATATTTCTATGAAACAAAAAGAGACGTTTAGCCAGAGAAGATAGGACTAAATGGAATTATTAATAGATAGTCTTATTTTCGATGATTTTTAAAAATTACTTCTATTTTTTTAGCCTGTGTATTGCAGAGCACCTTAGAGAATTATCAGTTCTTTTGGTAACTGTGTTAGTTTAGAGTTATGCCTAAGACCTTTCCAAAAAGAATGCATTTGAGATGGCAGGGTTACACAGTGTAGCTCCACAGTGTAGAACCTAGGAGATTTTTGGAAAGATCTACACACAGTGTGTGTTCTTAAATTGTGCTGTCAATGAGAAGAAACACAATCAGAAATCTTCCAAGCTTCTCTATAGAGTACTTACTATCATTCAGTTTCACATTCTGTTCCATCATTTTTTAATTGATAGCACAAGCTATGTACTGGAGCCACATTTTATGGTATGTACCTATAATCCCAGCATTCTGAAGGCCAAAGAGGAAGGATTACAAATTCATACCCCACCTGAAGAATTTAGCAACTTGGTAAGACCGAATCTCAAAACAAAAGGTAACATAAGGGCTGGGGATATAGTTTAGTGTATCATTGTCTTAAACAATTTTAATAAATCCTGCTTTTCCAAAAGTGGCCTCCATAAGCCTACTTGAGCAGAAATACCAAGGGTATTGAATATCCAAAGAGAAGGGACTGCACTTAGGTGAATCAATCATAATTTTGTATTTGGCTCTAGTCATTTAGAGTTTTGCTAAACTTCTTACGTGTATTCCAGAGTTTGCAAAACATCCATCTAAAGCATGAAAGGTGATAGCCCTGGTTCATCTTGGTTCATCTCATGTGCTGTTTTCTAGAAAAACAAAGGAAAGCATATTCCTTTGGGAGCAAATAGTTGATGTGACGATGAAAGTTATAACATCACGTCATTTGTTATGGCAAATGGTCATTTTACGTAAGAGAAGGCTCAGAAAAAAATCTACCAGCTCTCCTGTCATACTTGAAGACTATCAGTAAAAAGCATATTCATATGTGTGCTTCACGTTTGTTTAGAAGTTTTGATTAAAAATGCATTTGCCGTGTGTTTATTCTTTTTTGTTCTGGTGACCATTTGTTAGAATTTTGAAAGCCTCGACCTGTGAAAACACTTACGCCAGTAAGATGAATGGGTCGCATCAGGATTCTCACTTCAGGACTTTGAGATCAGTGCTGTAGTTGCCATTAGACGGCCCGACCATTTTGGTCCATCGCCTTTTGGTCCATCGGGTCTATGTCACCCTGACGCCAGTGGGAGCAGAGAACTGGGCTGCTGTGGCCTCATTCACCTCTTGTCTGTCGTGACATCCAGGTGACAGTGTCTGAGGACAAGCATTTTACCAAGAGCAATTGCTACCACAGTGTGAATTTAACTCCCAGTTCATTTCCCACAAAATAAGAAATGTGGCTGTCAACTTCAACAGAGGCGCACATGTCACACATTTGGACTTGATGACTTTTAAATGTTTTTGTTTTTATAAACGATGGATCTGATGTTGGAAGACTCTGTGTGCATACACTCATACCTGTAGGCTACTTACTGAGGCAGGAGGAGTCTGACATGGCACCCAAGTGCCACAAGAGCCTCCTCCCCCTCTGTCACCAGGCCTGTGTAATCACTTCTGGATGACAAGGTAGAGAATTTAAAGCAGGTGAACTCAGGTCCCTGCTTGGCGTCCTCTGAGTGGGAGATAGTCCTGAGCGGGCCTGACCCCATAGAGTGAGCTCTTCCCAGCATCTGGAGCGCAGAGCGCCTCCTACTTGCCTGGAACAAGCGGGACAGAATAATTGTGACAGGCCAGGGACAAACAGCTGTAGTGGCCACAGGAGCTGTGAACTAACTGATCCAGAAGTGATCAGCAAAATGGACAGTGGAGCCTGCTGCTGCCTTGTGGGTGGCGCGTAGAGGACCCCTCTCAGTTGTGACCACGTCCTGCCGTATGGAAAGTACCTGATCATAAATGCATGGTGTATTTTAAGTCACAATGTTTACAGCAATTTGCTACATAGTGATAAAAAAGATTGAAATAATAATAGCACCACACAACAGCACCATTATTCAAACACCGAACCTTTTGTCTCTAATGTAGATAATTTCTATTTATATGGTTTGGGCTTACTGATTTGGATAAAGGGTTGGCTAATGCAACTGAAACATTTAAACATAATTGTGATTTCTCCTATTTTTATTTTATTTTTTACTTTACCAATAAGTCAATGTTCTATTATTGCCTAATTTTAGTTCTCAGGTTGTAAAATGCTGAATGTTAAGATTTTCTTATTGAAAATTCTCTTTTTGCATTTGTTAAGTATGCCTCATTGGACACTACAAATAAACTGTTTAATAAGTTTGAAAGACACATTTTATGTTTAAAAAGTTTGAAAGATTTTTATTTTTTTTAGCTCATGGATATTAAGTAATAATGTAATAGCTTGTATCTGTGGCTGGTTACCATTGTTTGGCATCAAGCTGGAAAGTAAAATGTGGTATCATAGATAACTGTTCCGATAGCTGGGTCACCGTCTTTGCTGATTAAATTGCTCACTAGTTTCTGTTTAGGTATGTGCTCTGTGCCTAACAGTATTTTGGGTGTAAAGATATGAAGATCAATCAAATTCTTGACCTCTAAAACCTTTCAGTTTAGTATGGAGGGAAAGAAACAAAAACAAATGAATACAACACAGTATAGCATTTTATCTACTTGGTTAGCATTTTTTTTTTTTTGCCTAATTAGAATTTTCTGATCTCTTAGAAATGTTTCCCCTTTAAAGACAAATGTATAGGGTCAACATTTTCATATTAATTGCTGTATTTTATGTCTCTCCATATAAAGAAGAATTTAAATAAACAGCGGAATCTAATGACAATGAAATATGCTTTCAATGCAATGTTGAGTGGAAAAAAAAAATCACATTTTAAACTTTTATATTTGATGCATTCCTAAGGTCGGGCTATAGCTCAGCAGCAGGATGCCTTCCTGGCAAGTGTGAGTTCAATTTCCAGTTCCAAATACATATATATGTGTATATATATATATATACATTCCTAACTTTATAATTCTACCCTCACCACATGTATCTGAACATAGTACGTAAAAAAGGAATTGGAAGTAGATGATCAAAAAATTACCACATTTTATCCTGGTGTAATGTGACTTTTTAAACCATATTTATTCTGTATATATTACCTTTATAATCAGACAACATTTAAGTAGAAAATAGTTAAAGAATCTAGTAAGACAGCGATTGTCAGAATTATTTTTTTTCTTGTATAACTTGATCACAAAGGGAGGAAGTAAGCCTGAAGAAAACTATAGTATTATGGAGGGAGATGCTTAAATATCATTATTATCTAGACGGAATGAAAGACTCACAGAGACTGATGAATTCTCTAAGGCAATGATAGTAATTTCAATTGTGTTTTCAAGCTGGGGTCACTCAAGTTAGCTTCCTCTTTCCGAAGGGAAAAGCTGCCCACTGTTCCCAAAGCTGCTGATACAGAATTCAACTCAGCACACTACACTAAAGCTGTTTGTCCATTTGGCTTTGACAGTTTAAACATTCTTTATATGTTTTATTTATATTTTTCCATACAATACAAACAGTACCAATGCTCGAAAGTCAAAAAGCACTCAAATCCTAACCATTTCATTTTCTAAATTGGAAAAAGGACTTTCTTTAAATATATGGAAAAGCATTTGTCTTTCCTGTTGTGAACTGTATTTTAAAAGATCTTGAGAATTTAGGTAAATGGTCTAGTATGGTAGTATGGATGTTAAACATCAGGAATAAAAATTACTTCCATCCATTGCCAACCTCAAACAATTTTTAAGCAATTACTACAAATAAGGTACTTCCTTAGATACTGGAAATCTGAATATGGTAAGATATAACTTCAGCTCCTTAAGAGTTCAGCTTTTGGAGAAAAATAGGAACCATAACAAATAAATACTGTTGAACTGCACAAAATTAAAACTTGCTCTTCAGAAGGCATTTGCACCTAAGAATGCAAAATATGGACCCACCTTTTGCACAAGAAAAAAAGTCTGGCTTCTTACTGATATCATCACACTTCCTAACATCCTTGGACAGCTTCTGAGCATTGTCCTAGAGACTTTATTCCTTGAATGATGCAAGATAGTTTTTCTTACACTGTTCTTCAGTGACAGAAGTGCAAGTGTAACCTCTTTCACTAATGTGCCAAGGACAGAGCAAAGCAGCCTGACACAGCCACCCAGTCACCAGGCACTGGGGCACGTCTCAGGCGCGCTCTCCTGGCTCTCTTTTGTGCCTTCATTTTGATTTTGACTTTCTCCACGCAGCAGAGAGCCATCGCTCCTAACAAGATGAGTTGGTCCTGAACACCTTACATCTCAAGAGGAGACGGATGTTACAGTCCAGGACTCCTCCTTTACCCGGGGAGGCCTTGAATGAGTCATGCACACCCTGTGTTCACAAAAGGGCCGCTGCCTTGGCCACCTTAGATCACGGTGCCAGCAGCTGTGAGAGGCAAAGCTGCTTGACGTGTGTTGCACATCTAGGAAATGACAGCTGGAGCGGCATCCATGCTTCATGCTTCTCCTGAAGAATAACCCTTCCCGAACCGACGCGCTGCTTTTCAGGTGGAACTGCTTCCTGGCTCATTATTTTAAGTTTGTGTGAAAAAACTGTCATCTTCAATTTTAACTAAACGCAATGAGAAAGGCTAATTTTTTTTCAAAGAAACAAGCTTTTCAATATAGGAGACTTTGTTAAGTATATTTAATCTTTTAGGAAGAAAATCATCTTTTCCCTAAAGTATTAAGGTACCTTTAGTTAATTAATGCCTCGTGGATTCTATCATAATCTCTAGCCTCTGGGATCCATTTGCAATCTTCCAGATATGCTCCTTGCTAAAACAAAGCAAAACAAAGCAACACAAAACAAAAAGCTCACGTCTGAGTTTGTGTGTTGGTGCATTTGAACATTTGTGCATATGGACGTGTGTTCTGTGTGTCTGTGCATGTGTTGTGTTTGTGTGAGAGGCGAGGAGAAGGGAGGAAAAAGTCTCATTCTAGCTTGTTGATAGGTTTTGGTGATTTTTGTTGAATAGTTTTTTTCCCTCTTTTAAATTGATAAAAGGACACTTTTGCACATGCTACATAGAGGAGGTGAATCTTTGTCTTTACACAGAGAGAATATTAAAAGCTCATTTCCCAGATCTTCCCAGTCAAATTGACAAACCTACAAAGTGCACTGAATTATTCCAGGTATATGTCATTGGCAGTGTTCTTTAGATGCTGAATTCCAACTGATTTTTCTTCATCTTCAATATATTCAGAGAACAAATAATATTCTGCAAATTTTTGTTGTTGTTGGGCTAAATTTCATTTCGTCTCTTCTGTGTCAGTTGTACAGGGTTGCTGGGTTGAGACTGTTTGAGGTAAACTTCAGTTCCAAGTCTCCTTGACCAGTGGAGTACTTACTAATTTAAAAAATCATAGCATGCATTTTGTAGAAAGAGTTCGAGTGTCTGTGGGTTGTCATTAGTAGTAGCAGAGCACATCTTTCAAAGAATGAAAATATGATGCTCATAATCATGCCTTATATTATTCTTGAGAAGGCTATCATTTTAGCAGTTATAAAACTGGAAGAAAAATCACAGGGCCTTAAAATATAATATCTGTAGTCACAGTAGCATACCATTAAATAAAGTGAAGGTATGAATATTTAAATTAGAATTTGTTTTTCATACTCCATTATGTCAGGAAGAAATTGCAAGCTCTGGAAATCCTTTGCACCTTACTGAAAGAAGATTTTTTATGGCTGTTTTAGAGAAATATCTGCATCAGCAGAAGATGGCAAACAGTCATCATATTTGATTTTATTTAACATTTCTTAAAACATACAGTTGTTTTCATGTGGGGGTGGTGTGTTGGCATTTTTACATTACTGACTCCCAGATTTAATTTTTACTCTTGGTGCTGATCTGTCATAAAGGATAAATCTTCACCACAGGAAAGCTCTGTCATGCTTATGTACAAAGACAGATAGGAAAATATTATAGAATCAAAGAAGGAGACCTTTTTGAAAACATTTAAAATGTTTCCTCTGCCTTTGGCTTGAGGCAGAGAAGTGCTCCACCAAACTGTAGATTGTATGAGATAAGCCTGTGCTGTTTTAATTTAATTAATTATATAATTGAATAGTTTAAAAATACTTTTTGGGATTGAACCCAGGGCTTCTAGACCAGTGTTCTACCACTGACATACAAACTCAGGCCTGCATATGAGTTTATCTTTCTGAGAATCTCCACGCAAATTTAAATTTGAGCAGCATTAAGAAATGTGTTTTAGTTTATGAAGAAAATGCTATGATTAATGAGGTATGTAAAACTCTAAGACACAGGTGTGCACAAGGAAAGTGCTGAGAAGTAGGATCATTTTTACAAGTCATTGTTAAATAATGAAATTTTTATTGCAAAGTTTCATGCAAGTATTTTTCCACAGTAATAGTAATTGTGATATTTAGATCAAGTTTAATCTGAAAGTCATTGTAATTATTCCATTCAATGTGGTTATAACCTTGCTTTGTATTACGTCAGAGCTATGAGATGATCAACTCAGAGGCATCAATAATTCATTATGCAACAGCAAATATCCAGGATCTTTATATGTAATTCATTAATTTTGTCAAAAATGCTATGAAAGAAGAACCGATATTATCCCCATGTTACAGAAAATGGTACAAAGATAGTAGATAAGTAACCTTTCTGGGCCACTTAGCTAGAAAATGGCAGAGCCAGGTATGGGGCAAATATGGAAATACCCTCAAATCCGTGTCTTTAATCTCTGGTCTATATGGCCACTTCTTAGCTATAAAATTCTTCATCACAATTTAAGAAAAAAAGGTCAAACTATGCAGGCATATCGATAATTGTGAATATTCTAAAACAATAAGAATGGATGAAAAAAACACATGTAAGAGTCCCACTTACTACTTGCGTCAGAGACACTTTTCATATAGTTTGGGTTTTTGAAGCAGATTTTGATTAAGTAAGTCTGCTTTGATGTATCCTATTGTCTTTGCACTCTCCTCATCACAGACTCAGCACTCAACCTGACAGCTTAAAGGGGAAAACATTTCCTTGGGCTCAGGCTCTCAGTCCTCCAAGGCAGAATGGCCTGAGGGAAGGGAGCAGTTCCATCCTGGTGGGGCAAGGGCAGAGAGCAAGAGGAAGGAGCCCCAGAGGGCAGTTCCTGCACCCTTCCCTGCTTAGGCCCCAGGGTACCAGGCCCCGCCCTCCCAGCACAGTCAGCTGTAGCACCCCATGATTCAAAGACCAAACCTCTGAGCACTTGAAACTCGGGGAAGTGGGAAGAGACATTCTTAACAGAACCCACAGCATCTATTTATTTCCTTTTGCCAGTTTTGTTGAATTTGAGGGGCAAAAATAGGGCTGCTTATAGAAAAGATAAAGTATTTAAAGATTTAACATTAAATCGCAGTTCAGGAGGCAGAGATTACACACAAGGACTCTGGGCTCATTTGGGCTGGCCTGGGGAGAGCGTAAGACCAGCACTGCCAGCAGTTGAGTTCTTATCTACCACCCTGGGACAGGAGCTTGTGCCCTGGGGTTCTGCCAGCCCCAGTTCTTCACACCCAGCTTCTGCCTCTCAATTAAGTGAGCCAAGAGTCTGCAGGCGAGTGGAGATTGCCCGAGGTGAGTCTCAGTGACCTCGGGAAAATTGGGGACCTACACTCCTGGTGCTTGAGTTTCTGTGGAGCTGAACTGGGTGCTGGACTGGGTACAGCAGATTTCATGGCCTCAGTCGACCATGCCCAGCAGACTTCTTTCAGTTCAGGAGGCAGAGATCATGCACAAGGACTCTGGGCTCATTTGGGCTGGCCTAGGGAGAGCTTAACATCAGCACTGCAAGCAGTTGAGTTCATGTCCACCCCCCTAGGAGAGAGGATTGTGCCCAGGGGTTCCGCTGGCCCCAGTTCTCCATGCCCAGCTTCCACCTCTCAATTAAGTGAGCCAAGAGTCTGCAGGGGAGTGGAGATTGCCCGAGG
>PVJX010004185.1:0-97749 GCA_004027295.1 Dolichotis patagonum
GCGCTGTCCATGAAGATTTTTTCCCAATTTGTGGGTTTTCTTTTCACTCTGCTGGAAACCTCTTTTGACATGCAGAAACTCTTTAATAAGATGTGGTCCCAGTTATTGATTCTGGGAAGTACTTCCCGTGTACTTTGGTTCTTGTTCATGAATTCTCTTCCTACCCCTATATCTTTGAAGAAACCTCTAAAAACTTTTAAGATAAATAAGCCTTTCCTTCCTTCATTTTGGGTTTCAGGTATTTTGTCTCAACAACCAGAGAAAAGTAACCGAGACAGCCATCTTAGGTAACAAAAGCAAATAAGGAATAACTATCTTGGGTTTTCAGTTATACTACAAAGATACAGTGATAAAAACAGCATGGTACTGGCAACACTCCCAGACACATCTATAAAGTTAACAGAACAGAAGATGCAGAAACAACTCCTGGTCTACTTACTACATAATCTTGGGCAAAGAAGACAAAAAGACATACACTGGAGGAAATGTGGTCCCCTTAACAAATGTAAAAATTGGCTATCCATACATATGTAGAGACATATTTCTTACCATGTACCAAACTAAAATTAAAATGATTTATAGACACAGATGTTAAAAAGAGAGACAATATACTGGAAAATAAAATTGGTAAAACTCTTGAAGACACAAGCACTTTCTGAACAGTCCCAGTTGCACATTAAATAATATCAAGAATCAACAAATGGAATAATATCAAACTAAAAAGCTTCTGCACAGTAAAGGAAATCACCAATAGAGTAAAGAAAGAGCCAACAGAATGAAAAAATATTTTTGCTAGTAATTCTTTGGACAGAAGACCAGTGGGAATATACACTGGTACAACCATTATCAAAATCAGTATGGAGATTCTTCAAAAAAACTAAACCTAGAAATTTTATTTGACCCAGCTATTCACATTCTAGATATCTTCCTAAAAGCGTTAAAGACATTATATTAAAATAATACATGCATACTCTTGTTTATAGTAGCAAAATTCATAAAATGTTAAATTTTTGAAGTAGCCTATATGAATATCATGAAAGGAATAGGCAAAGAAAATATAGTATTTACACACAATAGAGTACTACAACTGCATAAAGAAAGATAAATTTGAGTGATTTCTAGGAAAAGGGATGCACCCTGAGACCATAATGTTAAGTGAAATAAATCAGACACATAAGCTTTCCTGGTTTCTGTTATTTGCGAAACCCAAAATACAAATAAATCAAAATAAAACATAGGTCCAAAGAAATGGGAAGATAGATCTTTCACAAATGGGATGGGCACCATCTGAGGGGAGGGAACAGAAAAGAGGGGAAGCGTATGAAAAAATGAATTAAGATATGCATACTCCTTATGAGGACCAAGCTCATTATGTAGTATAAACATGTACCAATAAAAAATTGGAAAAATGACACTATCCATAGATAGAATAAAGTTATGTAAATACATGGTAGACATCTAAAGACATAATTATACTTAGATTAACCTGTGGACTCAAACAGGTGCCTCGTAATCAATGTTTATTAAAGAAACAAGTATCTATATATATAAAATCTTTTGGTCAAATTAAGAAATATGCCAGTATTTCTGATATATTTCTATATGCAAAAAATGAGTATAGATCAGGGTCCAATTAGGAAAACATTTTATGGGAGCCAAAGGAATTAACCCTCAAGTAGTTACAAATGTTTGAGATGATCTGAATATGGAATGGGATGATGTAGACAGGACTGTAAGCAGTATTCATCCTCGGGCTGGAGGTGGTCCAAGCCCAAGGGTCAGGAGTCCCCCCATCTTTTGCCTGTACCTCCTTTTGGCTGAAACAAACTGGGGGGAGAAGTGAACTAAGAGAGAAGTTAGAGAGGCTGAAGTTTCAGGATACTCTGTATGCAGAGCCCTTCCGAGGCCTTGAAGGGTACAAGCAAATTGTGCAAGTGGCCATATGTATATAACTGAAAAATAACAGTATTTTAATTTAGTATAGCTCTGACTTTGTTCTGTATAGGCTGATATTCCTGAGTAATACCACCTTTTCATGTAGGAGGGGCCACTTAAAGTTGGGCTAAGGGAAGCTGAGCTGGGGTTTTATTTAGTTCTCAACTAGTGTGATATATGTATATGGTTCAGCTTTGTTGCTTGCTGTCTGCCTGTCCTCTTCTCTTCTCTTTTCTTTTCTTCTTTTCTTTTCCCAGAAGCAAAGAAAAAAGAATTAAGATAGAGATAAGAATATACCCTTTTCAGGTCAATTCTCTTCCGAACAGACCCCATTTTTTAATAGCACATTTAGCTACGAACTTACCAACAGATTAATCCATTGATTACTACAGCACTCCCATGAGTCAGTAAGTGTGTAAAAGCCCCACATCTGAACACATGAGACTTTTGATAATATTTTAGGTCTAGTCATAACAAAAAGCAATTTACTAGTTTTCCCACAACTGGCAATAATCCTAATAATTTACACAGTATTAATACATATGAATAGGAATATTTCTAAATTGATAATAATAAAAAAGTAAATAGCAGGGCCAGGGGTTTAGCTCAGTGGCATAAGTGCCTGCTTGGCAAACACAAGGTTGTGAGTTCAATCCCCGGTACAAAAAAAAAAAGTATATAGCAATCAGCATACCAAGGAAAGACTAAATTATATTTATTCTTTGTCTATAGAAAACTATTGTCACAGGACGAAATAAAGAGCATGAAGTAAAAAATTCTAGGAATAAAATTATAAGACATATTTCAACAATTATCTAATAAAATACGACATAAATTTCCCTGTTTTTTTATTTGTTCTAGTTTTTTTCATTTTAAGTACATTTTTAAGATTTTTTATTCTCATTAAAAATTCCCTTTAATTTTGCATGTACCATAGAGTTTTGTATTATTTTTATTAAAGGGATTCTCCAAATTTCATAAACTTTGGTGCCTACAAATCTGTCCAACCAAAAGTTTGATTTTATAGTTGTTATACTGTGTAACACAGAGTAGAACGGAGGAGGGGTGGGAAATGGGTATGAGCGCCAACAGGCAAAAGACCAGTAAATTAAGAGGATCACAGATTCTCTAGGACAGCCAGAGAATTATGCATGGAAACTGCACAACCAGAGATAATTGCTGACATCATAGCAGGGAGTGAAAAGCCCAGATGCTTCCCACCATGGGTAGATACACAATGATATATGTGAACTGTACCCTGGACACACTTGTCGTGGTTGTCCCCAGAACCTAGTTATAACTCTTGCAAGATGACTTGCACACATGTGTTTCTTTGGGTCACTAACTCAGTTCTACATCTCATTCATTGACAGCTGACTGGAGAAGCCAGGGTCACTTACCTATGCAGGTCAGGACAATAAGTGGATCTTTTTATTCCTATAAGATTGGAACTTTCAAAGAAAGGAATAATGGCGACAGAAAAATAATCCTAAATATCCACTATAGTGCCAATATCACCATCCCTATTTTAGACAATAGACATGGAAGGTTAAGAGTGAAAGTAATCCACCCACATTCATAGAGCTGTAAGTTGATAGACCTTGGAGGTGGCTTCCAGATCTGAGGACACAAGTCCCACATTCTCCATAATCCAAAGAGCAATGCAGGTGGGCAGGAGGGACAGCGGCATAGTGTGATGAGAAATAACAGTTGATAATTGGTCCCTAGGACTGGGAGCAACAGTAATACTCACGGGTAAGAGGGATCCTGGTGGTTGTGGTTGTATGGGAATATTGGCCAGTTGGGCTAGAATGCTGACTGGAAAAGAAAGGCCCAAAATGTACATTTTACTGAAAAATGTCCTGATTTTTAAATATTGTTAAAGCCTTGTAAATACTGTCTGGACCATAGCTGCATGCACATCTACTACTACATTATGACCTCACACTTCTGTTTCCAATTTCTGCTCCAAAGCGAGCTCACGCCCAATAAATTACACTGTCACACCCTGGATCTGAAATGCATCACTTCTTATAAACCCACTGTTAACTCTCTGGTTTTGCTTCTCTAGAGTTGACCAAAGTTAAAATGTCTGTGTTCATAGTCATGACAGAACAGCTTGTTCTCTGTGTAATCTTGAGTGAGTCTTAACTTTTCAAAAAAAACTTAGACCCTCATTTGTAAAACAAAACTTTTAAAAAAACCCCACTATGAGGCCTCTTAGGGCTGTTGTGAGAAACACATAAAATAATGAGTCTGTACAATTACTTTGTATCAATTATTTAAAAATTATTAAAAACAAATAGATTTGAACATGTTTTGAAAAATATCAAGAGCGATAGAAAAATCACTGTTTTACCTTTAGTGATAACCTAAATTTTTAGAAAGATAATTAGCAAAAATAATTAAATTTTTAGAAAGATAATTAGCAAAAATTTCCCCTCACCATTTATAGAAAATAACACATTAATTTTCTTCCGTCTCTGATTGTGCCCCCATTTTCCTTGGCATTTCAATGATTGCCTTATTCTGTAAGTTGTGTTTCACTCATTAGCTACTTCCCAGAACTGCAAGAAACAACTCACTTGCCTCAACTAACTTGCACTTTGAATACGGCATTTATTTTATTTCACATACTTTTGTTAACCTGTTTTTTTCTTTATTTTTAACCAAATTGAATAGAAATGGCTTGTGTTTCACCTGACGTTCTTAAGTGACTAAACATTAACCTGAATGAGGAGATGAGATAACTTAAAGGTCAATAAAGAAGCAGGGCAGGGCAGAGTGAGTGCCAGCATCCACACTCACCACTGTTGTTATTCCTCGTGATCTCTCAGAGTTTCTGCCATGAGTCTGCACTGCCAACTGCCTTACGTACCCTAGAGAAAGCCATTCTCACTGAAAGGGAAAATGAACTCATCATTTACATGAATGGGACCCACCAGGCAGCGGTTCTCCTTTCCCTAGTTCTCCTCTCCAAGCACACAGTCACAGCTCGAAAATAGTCTTGAGCCTCACTCTGCCACCCTGGTGGAAGCTCTTGGCTGACCCATGTGTAATGACTTGGTAATGTCTGCTACCAAGACAAGGAATCTCCAGGAAGCACATCTCCATATGTGAAATGGCAGTTCCTGGTAATTAATAAAAACTTGTAAAAACAAACAAACAAACAAACAAACAGTGAAATCAGTTTTAAAAGCAAAAGCTTCAGATCTGCTGTGCCCTTTTGTAAATATGGGAGACCTCTCTTACCAAGAACATGAAGATATCCTTTACTACAGGCCCAGAGAGTGTGAATGTTTAATATTTACGTCTTTTAAAATTCTTCTCAGGGAATTCTTCTAAAAATGGTCCATGCAGGGCTGGTTGGAATGGGAACCTCACTCCCACTCTTTTAAAAGCTTTTTTCTGTTTGCGTTGTTTTGTTTTGTTTTTCTTGATGAGACTGTTCTGTTTTCACAAATACCACTTTCATCCTTGCTTTGTCTTTCTGGGTGGGAGAGGGGAAGTTGTCTCCTTGTTTGACAGAACTCTTCCTTGTAGCTGCTATCTACTTAGATTTTCAGATCCTTTAAGGTTTGGCACAAATCTTATATGCTACATGAACTCGTTCTTGAATACACTAATCTCCATTAAACTTCCTTTTCTCTGAATCTATAGCTTAGCACCCTGTGTAATGCCCTGGTATATGAGTCGGTATTACCTATCCAGCTGGACTTCAAGTTTGGAGCTACTGCATGTACTTCTCTAATGTTTACACCATATAAACATTACACTATGTAAACAAAGCAGTACGTGGCACAAAATAGGAACTCAGTTTAAAAAAAGTCAACCTGATTTATATACAAATTTAAGCCTTGAGGCTCTACCACAGAGGGTAACAGGCTACATGTATAGGCTTCCAGAGCTTAAGAACATCAGAAGAAAAACACTAAAATAAACATAGGTATTCAGGAATAAAAAATGATCTGGAAAGTGGTAAGCATTCTGTTTCTGAAGACATTCAAGTAAAGACTGGACAGTCATTGGTACAAATGGTATAGAATGGGGTTAATTATGAATGTAAAGAGATAAAGGCAATGGTATCTCAGACAGGTAAACTGGTCAGCCCAATCTCATGCAGTAGGTACATGGAAAATAGTGCTCCACCCTGGCTCTCCTATTCCCAGCCTGGACTCTTTCTAAGAAGTCCACTGATAATCACACACTTGAAGATATTCAACCTAAATATAGTGCACTTGGCTTGCCCCATTGCAACATGGAGTTTGGTTCTAAAGTGTTAATGTCCAAACCCTCTATTTCCAAAGGGCAGAGACTTCTGTTGTTTAGCATGATAGTCCAAATGTTTCATCACATAGATGGTACTCAGAGTAGCCTGCCTCACTTTGAGTGAATGAATATCTAGAAAATCTGAGCATCAGTCAGATAGGTTAGGCTATGTCACAAAAATGAATAGCTCAAAAATCTCAGCTCCTAATAAAATGAAGGGCTATTTTTACTCAGGCGTTATCAATTAGCAGGGAGCTCTGTTGTGTGTCTCCTTACTGTGAGATACAGACTAGTGAAAAAGTCCCCATTTTCAATGTCACTGGTCACCAGGGCAGGGTGAAAGAGAGCTCTGGAGGGCTTTGAACTGGCAGCTTAATGATTGGTCTGGAAGTGGTACACATCATTTCCACTCAAAATTCCCAGTCTAGACTTTATCACAGGCTCTACCAACCACAGGGGCCCACAGGGGAATCTTATCATTCTGTCAGAAGGATAAGAGTGAGAAACATATGCAGAAATGCCTTCGTGACTTTCATGGAGCGTCTTTCCTCTTAGACCATTTACAGCTACATAAGGTGGGTAAAGTAGGTAGAAGAATAATAAACAGTCTGGAAGAAGCTACCTTCCACACTCATGCATGAAGAAAGAAAGAATTAGAGACATTTGCTTTATTCCTTCCCATGTAAAAAGCAATTATGGGGCATTAAATTAGATTTCATTATAAAAACAGGGGCACAGTCCAAACAGAAATGATTCTGGGCAAAAAGAGGCAAAATATAGCATTAGGCTTTTCTACATATCAACTTACAGGTTTTGGTTGATTTTAGTGTACAGTGAAGCAACATTGCTACGTGGTTTCCCCAAAGGTAAATTAAATCTTAGTTTGCATCCTTGGAGAAGGATGAAGGCGTTAATTCCACCTAACTTCACATTGTTAGAACTGTATCTAGAAGCCATGGATATAGCTGAGTGGCACAAGCACCTGCCTTGCAAGTGCAAAGGTCATGAGATCGATCCCTGATACAAATTTTAAAAAAAGGAAAGAAGGAAAAAAGAAAAAAAGAACTATATCTAGCATATTGCATTAGTACCTGATGATGCACTAATGCTTTGAAAGGAGCATGACTGGACTATTAATGGACTCAGTATTCTACCATAGAGAAACAAAGGAAGTAAACTGCAATATCTAACATGAAGATGAAAACACTCAGTGAGAAAGCAACAAGGGTTTTCAGTACCTAATTGACTGTTGTGCTGAAGAACATTTATACCTGTCTGTATGCCTGCAAAGCATAGGAATATAACCAGTGGAAAGGATCTATAAAGAGATGGATTTGTACTAGACACAAGGAAGAATTCCTAACAGAACTGTCAAGATACAGAATAGCATGTTTGGCACTTTAGAAGTTTCTTCAATCCCAGAAATGCTGTTGCAGTAATCAAATATCAGTCAGAATATTGGAGTAGGTGATTTCTAAGATTTTACCTCAGGTAAAAATTTGTGCTTTTGAATTCTAGTGCTTCTAGCTGACTTGCACTCACTATTTAAATGAAGTAGTACCAACTCTTGAGCACCATAATTTAGGAGAAAATTTTAAAGGAACACAATAATCATAGTCTTGATTGGCTTGATTGGCTTCTGTAAATGAAGAGAATAAGTATGTTAGGCTTTGCTGACCATATGATCTCACTGGCAACTGTATGTAAACAAATGGACAGATTGCGTGCCAAAGAAACTTTATTTCTAAAGGCTGGTATTTGGTAGAATTGATCAGTGAACCACAGTTTTTCAGCTTCTGCTATAGACACTGAGCAGAATTCTCACTAGAGAACCTGCTTAACTAAGAAATCTACACTGAGTGAATCATCCCCATTCTAGTGATAAAGATGTAGTGATAAGGACTGAGGTCAAAGTTACAGGCTTACTCATCTCTGTCCAAAGATAAAGAAACCAAAAGATGCCCGGCTTACTAGGAGAAAGCTCTGAACAAAAAATAGATATTTGTGATAATGGTTTTAAAACACAGAAGAATACAACAAAAGGAAATGATTTTTGAAGAAAGATTATTTTGCTTAACTTGCAAATATGGCTCAGGGTACACAAAATCAAAATACAAAACAAAATCTGTAACCAAAGATGCTGTGGAAGCCTCTGTTTGTTGGCTGAGGCACTCTGGATATTGGCAGTAACCATGGAATAAAATCAAGATTGTGCCAGGAAGTTATATATGTCTATATTACAATTCTTAATTGGGACAAATAACTAACAGGTACCATCATTTTTTTTTTTTTTTTTTTTTTTTTACTACAGTAAGACCAGATGCACCCAGGTCTCTGGCCCTGGGGAACTGAAGGAATTTGTCTTTTTAGCATGGGTAGCTTAACACATTAACCTTAGCATCCTGGACAGTGAAACAATATTCACTCATGACTCCCACCAACGATGCACACAAGATGAGCAGATGATTAAAAGAGATAAATGATTTTTGATTTGAAATAAGAAAAGATGTTCTACCCACCCTAGTATCAGCATGTTTAGCTCATAATTAGGCATTATTATAATGGTATGCAAATTGTGGGAACTGAAGACATTCTTTCCAACTATGTTTTCATTAAGATTCAGCTTTTCCCCTCAGAATAATAGTAAATGACATGCGAACTTCATATGAACTATAGGTCATGAAAGGATTTAGTATTGGCATTTTTAATCTAAAAAGTCTAGCACCAGAAAATCAATATGTTTCAGTTGCAGCAGCATTTGAATGCAATTTTCCTCATGCAAGAGGGTTTCTTTCTTTCTTTATTCCTTCCTTTCTTTCTTTTTTTCTTCCTCTTTTTCTAAGTCTTTTTTTTTTTAAAAGAATGAGTAATTCCTGGTTTTTCTATGAAACAAGCCACGGTATTATAAGGTAATGACATCAATAACACATTACATGTAAACAGAAAATGAACAAAAAATCATTCAAGGCCCTTTTGAAACTGGAGTGCTTTTCATCAGCCCTATTACAGGTTCCATTCACATTATCGGATTGAACCATCCTGCATAACCGAGGTGCTGACAAGTCCTGATTACCCAATAACTCCTGTATCCCTTTCAGGCAGGTTCACAGAGAGGACAGGAATACCAGGCCTTCCTGGGGGGCAGTCGTTTTGCCAGGGAGACCCAATCAATGAGACTCAATGCCCTCTCACTCCTTGTCTCCAAAAAGGGGGCGCTACGCTTGCTGGTGTGTAACTGGGCCTTTTCCTCTTGTGTTCCCACAGTAACTGTTTACAGGACAGCCTAAAACTCTCTCTTTCCCACAGATACTTACAAAGCTCTGGTTAAGCTGCTTGTGTGGCAAATCACACTGTGTTTTTTGTGTCACTATTTAATAGCAGAACCAATAGTAGCGCTCAGAAGCTTGGGACAAAGATAGTATCAGACAGCATGAACCATGTGAACGTGTGGATGTCTCCAACCACCAATCCCTTGCTTTTTATCTTCAGTCTTGAGGGTTGCCACTAACACCACAACCCAAAGACCCATCTCTATCTGTGTTTATACCTCTGGGTGACATCCTACTTTTCTTAGGGCATTGTAATAAAAGCCCAAGCCCTTTCTGCTATCCTCCTTCCTTCCTAGGTGCTCAGGTGTAACAATAGGCAGAGCCAGGTGTCTGAAGCCTGCTGATCTCTGTGGATGGGAAGTGATCCTTCTGGAGTGCTGAGCCTCTAGGCTGAACCACAACTTCTCATCTCAAGACAGCTTTCAACCCTTGTGTGGAAACTGCAACCCAGTTCTTGGGGAGCAGCTCTGAGAAGCAGCCAAGCCAGCCTAAAAGAAGCCTTTACACAAGCAAACTGTGGTTTTGCTTTCGGGTGGTGTGTCACCATATATTTGACATCATCTTCAGCATGGGAGATATCATATTTTTAAAACAAATTTCCTGGCTTCCAACTTGGCTTTGCAGCATTCTATCTGAGAGATGTGGGCTTCCCTAATTAATGCAGCTTCCATCCTCTTTCCCTTTTTCCTTTCTTAAAATCTCCCTTCCTGTAGTTAAATTCAAACATCCATATATTTGCAAATATAAAACAAAGCATTGGATTCCTTACTGAAGTATTTTAAATTAAAATGAATTTCTGACAGCCCAAGTTACAATATGTGTTAGCATATCCTGTGTCCAGAGGCAGTGTGGGTTATGGGTGAGACTATGGATCAAACCCTGGCTTACCCTTTCGTTTACCTCAATTTCCAAATTCTCAGTAACCATCAAAATATGGAAGACTTAGAAGAGTACCTAATATGGAGTATACCATTTTCTAACCTGAAAAAGGCTATTAATATGTAATAATTACTATCTTGGCCCAACCTGGTGAGCTTTTGAGTTCCTTCTGAAAGTGAAAGGAACCACTGGAGACCTTGCACTGGGGCATAATGTGATTGAACTTGCTTTTAAAAGGCCCCTCCAGTGCTGTGTAGAGTACAATTCATAAGGGCACGAGTGAAGGAAGAGATTTATTAAGCAGCTATTATGTGAACACAGGTGGAATGAACAGTACCTCAGAATACGGTGCTCATGGTGGAGATGGTAAGTACTGGTTAGATTCTGGGTGACTTTAGAGTTGAGCCCATGGGACTTGCAAAAGAAGTAGATGTTGTGCATGGGAGATGAATCAAAGGTTATTTCAAGGATGGGCTTGTTGATGACAAAGTTGGAAGAATGAAGACAGAGACAAGGTGAATACTGAAATCGGACCATCTAAAGGAGTTTAGCAGAATAATACAGGGCATTGTGGTTATGGCAGATGGGTTGTAGGCTGGGTGGATTTGGTATCATGGGAGATCTGAGGGCATTCTAAGCAGGAAGAAAAGAGTAGGCAAAGATGCATAAATGGAATGAACATTTAATGTCAAAGAAAGATGATATCAGCATAACTGAATAAAGAAGGCTTCCTGGGAGGCATCAAGAATTAGGCTAGAGGAGTCAGAAGCTGTGGGTTTTGGGAAGCATTGATTATCTGCCAGGAAACTTTGCTCAGATTGTGAGTCTAGACATATGGGTTCTGGATTCAGTTGTGATCTATGTATCACATAAGGTTACTTCTCCCTGAAAACACATAAAACTTGGAAAAATGCTTGTTTCTACCAAAGATAAGCTCTGAAAACTCTCAGATCTTAAAACTGACACTGGGTTATCCAAAATTTATAGCTCAAACACTTAAATGAATACTCTTGTAACCTTCCACATCTGAATAATAGAATCACATCTTCTGTGCCTTTAAAGAACCTAAATGAATTCACAGTGCACTTTTGGTTATTGAATTAACATTGCAAAACTACATTTTGCATATGTACCATTGACTACATGCTATATGTTTTCAGATGTGTTAAGCATCTTATATTAGCTGTTGAGAGATATAGATATAAAACCACTTATAGTCTACTTCATGGACAATTTAAAAGATTTTCAAGGGTAATTTTTTTCTAGTCTCAATTTTTATCTTCCATTTTGGAATGCAAATCTTGGATAATGATGCAAATGTGCTCCAAGGCACTGGTTCTCAACCTTGGCGGCAAATTGGAGTCACCTGGCAGCTGAGAAAACTACTGGTGCCACATTCTGATGCCTACAGATTCTTATTTAATCAGTCTAGGCTGAGACTCGGACTTCAGGAAGGTTAAAATCTAGGGTGATTCTGTTTGGTACCAGAATTAGAGAACTTCTATTCTAAGTCTATTTTTCCTAATTTTAAATTTAACAGACGGAAGATGTATGCATATTCATATTACTGAAGTCAAAATGGACCTAGAAGGATCAACCATGTTTTTCATTTTTCTGGAACTTTGGTTCCGCTCTGTGTTCTTTTTTATAGCAGGTATCAACAACAAGGTTTAGGAGGATATCAGACACATCCAGAAGTATTCATAAGCCTTGGTCAACCCACGAGCCACCCACAGTCTCATTTTAGGCTTGAACCTTAGACTCTGCTGTTTGCAATTAAAGAACAAATGAAGACAAAATAAAATAAAACAATTTTAAAAATGAAGTAATTCTGCCAGGCTGGCTGTGGCTCTGTGATGCTCCAAAGTAGTTCTGTCAGTGATTGTGGTAAGTTGTTATTGGATCTGAGTCCCACAAAGAAGGAAACATGAGCATCTAAACAACCCACTTATTCAGAGGAGAGAGATGATGAACACCACCAGGCAGAAAGAAACCACTTATACTTGATGAGGTTTCAACCATGTGGTGGGTGCCTGTTGGTATTTGCCCAGCTAAAGATTAGAGAGAATAGCTGAAGTCAGGAAGGACACAGCTCTTCATTTCAGCACCCATTCAGTAATAGGCTTTTGTTTTACTTGCTCAAGGAAAAAAAAATCAGTTGAAGCTTTGCTTGGCTGTTGTCAAATATGTCCGAACTTAATTATAGTCATTTCCAAACAGAAAGGCTAGGACATGTTTAGTCAACAGGAGTTTGAAAGTAAAAAGGCACTAGTAAGTATCAAAGAGACTTTGTAAACTCATAAGGTTAAAATCAGTGTATGTTTTCTTTGCTTCTCTGGTCACAATCTCTATGAACCTGGGTTTTCTCATCTGCAAACGGAATAACGGTACCTCCTTGTTTTTCTGAGTTTGTAAGCTTTGGGGATGGAATTCGGTATGTGCCAAGACTCTGTCTGTATAAACTACTCAGTATCCTCTTGGGAAAAAACTTAAGGGAACGTGGACAGTTGGAGCTGTTACAAAGAGAGCACTGAGAATCACTTAAAGAATTATTTACTGGACCATGTTCCTTTAGAAATTGAAAAATTAGTATATGTAAAGAGAAATACTAGAATCTCTCTCTCTCTCTCTCTCATAAAAATAAATTGTTTGACAAATGCAGAATAACACTTTAATATCCTAACCACAAAACTGCAAATGACAAGAATTAATCACACAGGATTTTGTATGATCCCATCCCACATAGCTCAGCTTTGCGGAGAACTTTTTTACTAAGTAAATAATAGCTTGAAATATAATTTGCATAAAATAAAATTTGCCCTTTTAAAGTGTACAACTGAAATATATTCACAAAGTTGTGCAGTCACCGTCATTATCTATCTTATTCTTGAACATTTTCACCAGTCCCAAAAGAAACACACTCATTAATAATCACTCCCCATTTTCCCTTATCTCCAGACCCAGGAAACCACTAATCTAACTTTGTCCTATCATCTTATTTTGGATATTTCATCCAAATGAAATTACATGATAAGTGGCCTTTGTGCCTAGCTTCTTTCACTTAGGGTAGTGTATTCAAGTTCATCTGCATGGTAACGTGAAACAACACTTCAGTTTTCACTATGGCTGAATAATATTCCATTTATCTTTTGATGGTCACATGGGTTGAGGATCATTTCTATTTTTTGGCTATTATGAATAATTCTGCAAGAAGTTTCATGTTTAAGTTTCCAGACAACATGTTTGTAATTCTCTTAGCGATATTCTAGGAATGGAGCTACTGGTTCATATGTTTACTCCATACTTAATCTTTTGAGAACTCCAACTGTTTTACGACGGTATTGCACCATTTTACAATTCCAGTAGCAATGCACGAGGTTTCCAATTTCTCCTCATCCTCACTAATGTTTGTCATTTTCTGATTTTTTGGTTTTAGTCATTGTGGTGGGTTTGCAGTGGTATCACATTGTGCTTATAACTCATTTTTATTTATTCATCTTTCTATTACTGTAAAATTACTGTGAGGATTTATACCCTGAAAACTTCATGGTTATCATTGCTTTTCCTTTTTGTGTTTCTATTTTCTTTTGATTTATTGTAAGTTCTGGGTCTGTCCTCCTGATCTCTGTTCTTTTTGATTTTTAATCTGTCATTAATTACTTTCCAGCTTAGGGATTTATTCATCACTTGAGACCAGGACGCTATTTAGTTACCTGTTGTGTTTATAACTTTTATAGTATTTTTAATTTTAAGATCTTTGAAGGGTTTCTTTGCAACATTTTAAAAATATATATGACTTCCTCTTCTAATTTTAGTGATGTGATTTTCTTCTTTGGTTCTCATAGGTTATGATTTTTCAAAAATTAACATTTTTGAAAATGATTCTCATCACCCCATTTCACCCCATAATCTGGTTACTACTTCTCTCTTTGTCTGAGAGGCCCAACCTTCCTGTAGGGGTCTCTCTCAGCTACTTGGAAACTGAATTTTGTGCTTACAGAACATTCTGGCTCGTGATGGTGTTGACTATGGCTCCCACAGAAAGTGGAAGAGGTGTAGCTCTGTTGGTGATACAGTCACGACTACCTTCTTTTAACCACGCACTCTCGTCTGCTTCTTCCATTTCTATTTAGTGGGATAAATATTCTTTATGTTTTATTGTATAGTGGATAAGTGTTAGTTGATTACCTTTCTTATATCTTCATTTTGTGTGTGAATGGTTCTACAGCTCATTTTTGCCTATAGTTCATCTATCATTTTAACATGGAAACTATTAGAGTTTTAGAATATTTAGGACGTCAGGCAACCAGTGGGACTTTGGGGAGCTGGTATTGAGGGACAAAGATCCCTGTACTTTTGCATCTAGCATCTGAGGTCCATGTGGTGACAGTCCCCATTACCAGGGGCTTTAATCACAATGGGAGGTGGAATCTGTATCAGATTAGGAGTATCCTTGACATGGGTGCCAGCACTATTTGCATCAACACAGTCTTGTGTTGGAGCAACACCTCCAGCAGCCCCCTAAAACAGTAGAGGTCCACAGCCATCTCTCAGTGAGAGGTCCAGATCCTCATGGATGAAGGTGACCAGCATAAATCAGCCACCCATGTAGGATGCCAGGAAACTTCTGTGTTACACTGAGGGTGCTCCGAAGTAGTTGGAGGAAACTTTAAAGGGGATCGTTAAAATTCCATTAAAGAATACCCCAAAAAAGGCTGGCATCAGAGAACTATTAAGTGGTATGGCCTGAGGGAAATCTGAAGATTAAGTGAGACAGTGTTGCCTAAAAGTTGCCTGACACAAAAGCACTGGTATAAAAGGCTCTCTCCTGTTCTCTGAATGTGTATCTGAAATTATAAGCACTGCTACTTTGATCATCGTGCTCAGGCTTTTGTACTAGTCAGTGATACCAAGGGGCTGTCCGGTATGCTTTGAATGTATTTTCTTCTTCACTAGTGGGCATTAGTACCCTAAAAAAAGACTCTAGGAAACCAGCTGGGCCCTTTTATGCCTTTCTCTTCTGCCACATGAGGACACATCGTTAGTCCCCTCTGCCAGGTGAGGCTACTGCAAGAGACACCATCTTAAAAATAAAGCAGCCCTCCCCACGCTACAAATCTTTTGGAATCTCAGACTACTCTTCCTCAAGAACTGTGAGAAATGAAAGTCTGTCCTTTGTAAATTTCTCCATCTTTGGTACTTTGTTATAGTAGCAGCTAGAACGAAGAGGGCAAGGACAGACACACTCCTGTCTCCCTCCCTCCTTTTGAAGCTTTTGTGGCTGTATTATGGAAGTTTTCATGGTCTTTGTTCATATCGGAGAACTGCCCTCCTCTAGAGAGGTGCCTGTGGCGCTGTGTCCTGGGGAACCTCGCTCCTTCACCCCTCAAATGGACCCAAGGAACATCAGATCTGGATGATCATTTTCTTTCTAAGATTTGAGATTAATGATTCGGAGACTAGATTACCTTTGTTACTGGTCAGACTAACAGTGCATGTGGATTTAGAAACATGGAGTACTTGTGTATCTGTCTTGTGCATTGTGAAAAATTTCAGCATTGTTCAACCATATTCACTCTCCTTCCTTCACAAAAACACAATGCACAAGTTGTGCTACATCACACAGCATCTTAATTCTTTTTATACACAGAGGAATATGTGTTTGTGCTGAAGAAATTATAATCCAAGGAAATTTTGTAGAAAACAGTATCATATGTTTTGTCATATAAGAGTGTTCATCAGACAAACAGCTGCAGTGATAAAGGAAAGAAAGATTCAATTTAGAACAGTGGTTCTCAAATTATTTCACGTGTTACTGTACTCCTCGGCCATCTCTTACTAAGGCATCATCTATGAAACCATGAAAAATATGCTTAAATGAACAGAGCTCAGTGTTGAAATCGAAGCAAATGAACTAAAAATCAATTTGACATATATTTAATGCCATGCATAGTTGTAATGATACTGCATGGCAATTAGATGTAAAAGGGACAGTGTTCAGGTAGGTTCCTACAATTATTATGATTTTTCCGGAGTAGGGGATGATTCTTGAAAAGGAGAGAAAAAGAATTATTATTTCTTAATCTTGACTTTTTAGAACAGAATTCTTTATTTTCTTGGTGTGTGTGTGTATGTGTGTGTATGTGTGTGTGAGAGAGAGAGAGAAAGAGAGAGAGAGAAAGGGAGAAAGAGAGAAAGACCCTTTAGTAACTTTCTGAGGCCTATGAACTCCTCTAATAGTTCCAAAATAAAGTACGTAAGATTACAAAAAAAAAACAATTTTCTTTCTTTTTTTGGTACCGGGGATCGAACTCACAACCTTGCGCTTGCAAGGCAGGTGTTTATGGTGCTGAGCTAAATCCCCAGCCCAAAAAACAATTTTGTTAAAAGGAAAAAACTTAAAAGTTTATGATATAGTAACAGATATTCCTCCTTATTAATTCAGTTATTAATATCAGTGGTAGGGATTAACAAGTAATTTAATTGTAAAGTAGTGATGAGTATGAACAATACCTTGAAATATTTCAACAATTAATTGTGATGGGAAAACAGCACAGGCAATACTGGAACTATCATGGTCATTTCCATTAATAATTCCAAATTTCAGATAGGAATCATAATGAGACGATTCCTCCCCCCTCCATGAAAATGGAAGGATTCTCTAAATTTAGGTTAAGAAGTAAGTCTTGAACAGAGAAGTCAAAAGCAATTAATTACCGCTCTATAATACATGCTCATTAAATGTTAGGCATTTATTATAAAGAGGATAACTGCAAGAATAACAAGAAAAGTTTTCTTATTATCGAAACCTAGGCTAATACACTGACCTCGTTAGAAGAATCACTCAGATACCATCTGTCAGGAATCTGTGTTAATAATTACAAGTCTGTGCCATTTGTGGTATAAATGTGTCCCAAGAGGCAGGGTGCCCATTAACACAATCATACATGGCAGCCTTGGTATGCTTAGACTTTCTGGGTCTGTCTGGATATATGGAATCAGGATGGAACCCTTTAGCCTCAGTAAATCTTTAGGATTCTTGGACAATTTGGGGGAGAGTTGAAAGAAGAGGCATCCAATCCCACAGACTAGGCTGTACACAACTATTACTGGAAGGTGCTTTGGAATGTTCCAGTTTTCATCCCCATCTCTCCCAGAGAAGGCAAGAAGCTTTACTTCTCCTTGGAGTCAGCAGCTCCTTGCCCCTGGCCTCCCAGAGCACCCAAGTGCAAAATGGGTGGCAGGGTGGGGGTTTGCTGAAATCTCCATATTTGCTAGAATTGCCAGTGCTAGACTAGAAATCAGAGATCAGTCTGACTCACCACTATTCAAAACACTATCCTGAGGTTTGATTCTTAAGTGGAAACATATAAAGGATTGTTGAATTAAAGGAATGTGGGAACAGTCTGCCTTGGCTCTTTGTCTTTGTCTCTAAGCCTAGTTTAAAAACATATATTATGTAAAAGCATATATTAGATGAAAAGATTTGGTAGCAACTCTTAATAAAATTATGAGTGTTTACACAGTCAAAGTAGTCCTCTTGTAAGCTGTGCAAATAAATACTGTTCCCCCACTCCAAGCCTTTGCTTTGAAGAAAGAATATATGCTTAGCTGTCCTTTGTCCTATATTACAAAAGAAAAGCCCCTGTCTGTGGAATATCTGAATCATTCACTGGCAGTTTCTCAAGGTAAACAGAGTAAATTAAAAATTAATGTTTCTCATATGTAAAACATATACATAAGCAAATATTGCTCTTCCTGGCCCCATGAGGAATTAAAAGCAATGGAGTCCCTCTGTCATTACAAAAAGCCATTAAAAAATACAGATAGTAGGACAACATCAAAAAAATTCTGAAAACAATTTTCTGGATAAAGATAAATTTTTCTAGTGCTTTATCTTGTCTAATTAGTCCCATGAGTGAGATGAGACTGGAGAATGAAGGAGAAAAAACACAGATTGACTCTTGCTTTTAATAACAGAGAAAACAGAAGGAACAAAGTAGTACTTCATACTTGTGGTATTTTAAAGAAAAAGAAAAAAAAACTTCATAAAGATCTGTTTCTTCCTGTACATTATGAGCCTCTTCTTATGAAACTGGTTTTTTATAAAAGCTGTTTCAGATTACAAGAAAACAAACCGTGGTTCTTCTAAGTTCATATCATATTACATCTCTGTGGGGAAGTCAGGAATGTCCCTGACCAGTCTAAATGCAAACTAAAATTAAAGGTAAACTGTAAGTTGAGGAAAAGAAAAGTGGCTTCTGGGCATTGGGGTTATTTTATTTTATTTTTTTTTTCAACTCTGCAATGTCAGATCTGTAGAGTTAAATGAGTTGATTATAAGTTGCTTTATCTTGCTAATATTGTGTTTGAGTTACAGGTCTGATTATTCTGCTAGTAGGAAATCCAGACCTAAATTCCCTTACTTTATTTTGTAACCATCTGAGACTACAAAGAAAGCAACGAACCCTCCCTGAAGCATGACACACACCGTTGAGGACACATTCCATTTTCCGTACCATCATAGGTTCTATGTGTATGTAGCTCATTCAAGTCCACTGTATACAGATGCAGCACCTAGATCTTCAGCTATTTTAACATTCATTTAGCTCTTTCTCTACATCATGGACACTACGAGGTATGATTAAGTGAATGTTTCAATTTTTAAAATATGTACTATAGTAAAAGACGCATTGCCGTTAACCCCCTCAAAATATTCCTCCTTGATTCAGATGCACTTATCCCTTTATTCTTACCACATTTTGAAGCACTCTGAAGTTCTGGAATTCCTCTTTCTTGAGTGTCTTTATTTGTGCTGTCATAGCTGCCTTGATGTCCTGCATGAACCCAAAACATTAACGTTCATAGCCATTTTGACTTTGAGGAAGACCCAGTGAAGGAGGTGCATGAGAACACATCATTCTGGCTTTCTGCTGGATGGCACTTGCCACCAAAATTCACTGTATTTTTTATTGTACCTTGTGAAGACACTCACAAAAGAGGACTCCCTGAAATACTTCAGAAAGTTTCAAAAATGTTGCGTGGGTTGTGAATGAGGAGTACTGTATGTTAGGGAAGGTTAATGGCAGTGTGTCTTTTATTATAATTTTTTTGTTTAAGTAAGTGTTGTAATTTTTGGGGGGGTCAACCTTTGTGTCTACATAGGAATAAGAGCTGTATCTAAAAGTCGAAGTCTGTAGGTACATCGGGGTCCATGGGCTTCATGGGCTACCTATGACACTGAAGACACATCTCCATGCCCCTGGGAACATCCTGTCCAGAATAGGCAGGGTGTGTGACAGTGCTGGGGATGCATGCCAAAGACATGTCTATTTCACACAGGACATTATGGAACTAAACAAGAAAACAAAGTAAAAGGGAATTTCAAATTCTAACTACTAATTATGATATTGACCAGTTCATAGTTGAGGGTAGAGATGCACGCTGATAATCACTGAATTACATAGCAGCACGATATGGACGGAGAATGTATTTACTCCAATCGGTGATCTAGATCATTCCTGTCTTCTCTTCTAGAACTTTATCCCTAAATAAAATAACTAACCTCAGAGTTTTTTTTTAAATGTCTTCTGGGTTCCATGTTAAGCACATTCATGTACAAACTCATTTTAATGTCACATCAAGAGGAAGACACACTTAAAATCGCCATTGTATAGATGAAGAAACAGACTTGTTCAAAAAGATAATTTGCCTCAATTCCCAGACCTAAAAATGGCAGAGGCTCTTCCATACTGCCTTTCTCATGGATATGACTTGCCCTGTTTTCTGTTAAGCAGAAGCTCCAGAAAAACCCTAACTGCCACTTTCTTTGGGGGGAAAAAAGAGCTTTTATATAACCTTGGAGTGCTTTGTCCTTCTAGACTTTCTATTGTGGACTGAGAGGACTTTTCTGTGTCTGGACTATTTCATGATGTGTTTGTCTTTGACCCTTTTCTCCGTTTCTTCCACGGCTCATCCCAAGTGGCTCATCCCAAGTGCAGCTTCTGCTTTCCTCCCTAGGATTCCTTCTATTATGTAAAACAATGCTTCCGCAGATGTATTTTTCCTAGACCATGACTTCAACTAGGTTTTAAATCTCTGACATTCAGTGTCAGATGCAGCCGTTTACTGAGCTGTTCATCAAGACGCCTTTCTAAGAAATACAAAGAGGTAATGCCTTGTAGTGTGAGCTAATATCTTGATGTGTCAGGTAGCTCCCATTTTGGCAAATAGGTCCTTTTTCCTCTTCCTGATACTTCTGAAATCTCCTTGTGCTGGTGATTAGTGATAGGGTTGCTGAGAGGAGAAACTTATTCACAGTACAACCCTTCCTGTTTTTGATGCTCTGCCTCACATTTAGGTTGGCATCTGAAATCTGACATTGTAGGTGACTTAGTCAAAGCCAAAGGGGAAATAGTCTCATTGTGTCATCACAGCAACAAAAAAAATGTTGCTGGTATGTCAGAATATTAGCACCTAGAAAAACTGTGAGTTAATACTTAGGAGGCCATAGCCCTGCATACGAGGCAGGTAAAATGAAAATGCCACGAGGTTAGGGCTATTCTTAATCCCACTGGAGAAATGAGAAACCTGGGGAATACAGAGGTTAATGTCTTAGTCCATTCAGGATGCTATAAAAACATACTGTAGGTTTGGCAATTTGTAGACAACAGAAATGTATTGCTCACAGTCCTGGAGGCTGGGAATTGTAAGATGAAGGTGCCAGAAGATTTGGTGTGTGGCAAAGCTGTGCTCCTCAGACACAGTGGATGTTCTGCTGTTTTCACATGGAATAAAGGTGAAAAGGGCTTTCTGAATCCTCTTTAAGAAGTGCACTAATCCGATACGTGAAAGCACTGCCCTCATGACCTAATCTCTCCTGAGCCACACATCTTAACACCAACACAATTCAGACTGGGTTTCAACCTATTAATTTTGGAAGGACACATTCAGCCCTCAAATCACCCAGCAGTCACAATCAGGATTTTAATCCAAGTAGTTAGGAGTTTTTATTCTTAACCACTATACCAACTGACTCTAGCAAAGCATTACCTGGTAAACGTAACATACAAATCTGCCATTTGCAGACTGTTTTGGGAAAATGAACAGATAAAGTTTGTCTTTAGAAGGAAAAGCATAGAAGCATTTTCTGATATCCTGTGAAGTTATATAATAGCCATATCACAAGGCTAATTGCAGCATTATTATCTCCCTACATCCATGGTATGTGATAGAGAGCAGAGCATGGTAAAGACAGCATGAATCTGAAAGTAAATCTGCAAAACTTGTGATTTGTCCTCCCTTCTTCCTCTTCCCCCTCTTCTTTTCCACCTCCTTCTTTTAGGAGGAGAGGTGAAAATTCTGGAAGTATAGATGCATTGCCAATTGGTTTCCAGGATTCCAGGTCATCCTCCCTCTTCTCCTCTGCATTAGGAGCCTTTGGCCAGCATGATCGAATTTCCTCTATGGCTGTAGTGCCTACAATGCCCAGCTCTTAACCTCTAGTAGCACCCGCTCTTTCTGGTGTCTTTTCCCCTAGGAGACAGCGGCTTCCTTCAGTGGCTAACATCCATGTCGGCCCAATTCTGCAGGTTTCTCTTCCCATTTTCCTATGAACTGTATAACCAATTATCACATTAAATTCTTTGTGTTAGAAATAGCTGGAATGGTGTTTGTTTTTCCTTACGTGATGCTCATTGATAGACAGCTGCAGTGAATTCAAAATGAAGACTTGCTTAATATGCTGTTTTCATTGAGTGACCAATATGTATGAATTTAATTCTAACTTTATGACAGCATAATTTTTTTTGTAGTTTTACCACAGTACCCTTTGGGTATTTAAACTTATCAATCCTTTTGGTACATTCTGCTTTGCTAACAGAATTGTTACAGATGTGGAGCTCTTTCCTGGGAAAAAGGCTGTATTTTCCTTGGCGAATCCTTTGGTGAGCATCCCTTTTTCACCTCCTCTGAAGTCATTGTCACTCTAATGCTGGGACTCTTTTAAAGCAACAAAACCCGTAGAACAAATGAGCCGTGTGGGGACAAGCAGCGAGCCCTGAGTGGCTACTCTTGGTTACATAGGATACTTGTGACGCCAAGCCACAGGATTCTTGGCTTGAATTCCAAAAACACAAGTTTGTGACCTTATGAGCCCGGTAAGGATGGGGGCAGAAGCAGGTCTTCGTTTTGGTAGCTGAGAACACACTGAAGTCACACACGCAGCTCTTCGTCCAGGGTCCCTGAGTCTGGGATATTTTCATCCTTTGGGAATTCAGACAAGAATGGAGATACTGTGTGATGCTGGTTTTAGGCAAGGAGATTAGTTATTGTCATAGACACAGATGCTTCCTATCTCTGGCTTTTCTTAATGGAGTAACTCCAGCTTTGGAAAAGTCTTTTCTTTTTGTCTAGCAGTCTATACAATGTCATCTAAACTTGAAAGCTGTGTTGTATGTTGGATAATAGGCATTCTTCTTATGGTCAACAATATCCACAAAAGCAACTACGATAAAGCAGTAAAAATGTTTTAAGAGCTAACGGTTGAGGGCCTAAGATGTGCCAGGCACTGTTCTAGGTAGTTTAGTATAAAATATCAAGGCTTCTGAAGGACTCTATGAAGTAGGTACTATTATAATCTTATTTTACTGAGCACGCATTGCTGAAGTCATTGTCTAGTGTGGACACATGCACAAAGTACAGAGTCAAGTCGGTACCTTTGCCCATGTTTTTTACTACCATACTGTATGTGTTGCCACTTCATAATGTACCAAATCACAGATACAGGGATTTGGGTGAAAAATGATCCATAAAGGATGTGATGTGTGTGTGATCGCAAGGCAAGGCTAAGAACTAAGACAGCCAACCTTTCCCTTTCATGAGCCCCTCAGCTATGGAAAAGAAAGCCCAACTCCCTTTCCCAGTTTCTAGGCTTTCTTTCAGTTCTTGTGGGCATTTCTGAAATACAGTGTTTGGTCTGCATTACATTTGGGGATGGCCCTTTGGACCCTGGCAATTTTTTCAGGTGGACCCAAAGGATAAAACTAGTTTTCAGTCAGCAGCTCTGAATAGGATGAAACTGCCTTTTCTCATAATACATAGCATGATGACTAACATAAAGGGCATACTTAAACATGTCCATTTTTGAAAGCAAACTAGGTGCCTCCATCTTCCGCTTGCCAGTGGGGACAGGTGACCATATCAAAAAGAAGGGAGCTTCTGAAGAGTCTGGTTGCTGAAAATGGTGGTTTCTGAGAATTTGAGAGAGCTAAAGAGGAGGCATTAATATAGATCTTCTGCTGGCCAACTCCATCTGTAATATGACGTTACACAGAGCAATGCAAGCTCTCTCTTGTTTTAGAGGTACTTTTTAAATCTCAGAATCTGCTTTTAGAAAGATAACTGCAAAGGTTTTGTTTCTACAGGCACTTCCTCATCCCTTCTTCCTACCTCAAAGATGACCAGCCCTGGCTCCACTCTGGAGAGAAAGCTCTATTCACTCAGTGATGTGATCCTGTCCACATGAAAGGAAAAGCTGTGCACTCCCACTTTGCTTTTGTGCTTGGGGGACCCTGGGGGAAATGTTTTCAATGTGGGACATTTTTTGAAACCATTTCCAAATTATATTTTTTGGGGGGGGGAACACTTCGTCATCCCATGACCTTTACTACGTTTCAGTGAAGAGTATATCTATGTTTTTTAAATTAGCCAAATACTCATATAGGGACAAGAAAGGCAACTCCCCTCATCAAGTTGACCACCCCTGAAGCAGATTATTTTCTAAGCAAAAGATAGGGAGTTTGAGAAACAATCTCTATTGAGGTTTGGAAAAACAATGGGAGGAAGGCTTAATCCTTTCTTCCCACATATTAGAAACAATGCCATATTAAATTGCTAAGATTTTAGTGAGAGGAGAGGTTTTGTTGAATCCCATAAGAGGGGGAAAGTTAAAGTCCTAGGTTAAAGATTAATATTCCAAGTTCAAAACAAAAGGATGCTCTTTTGTGGCTCTGTGCTTATGCCTCTGAATGTAAACATTGTTCTGAGAGCCATTTTTTCTTTGCCAGATCTTTAAAGGGTAATAAATTAGCCCGTGGACAGCCATACAAGCTGCTACTAGATGTGAATGTGAATGTGTCTGAAGAAAAGGCTGACTTTCAATCAAAGTCTATTGAAAGAATGGTTGGATTTTCTAAAGAAGCATGTTGTGCCTATTAACCAACTTACAAAAGGGGCCATTTCCTTGATTTATGTTTGGTTGCTATAGAGATCCTGCAGCCCAGACTGGCAGGTGAAGCTCCCCTCTAACAATCTCAGAGGTTTTTCTTAGTTATCCTCTGAGTCCAAACGGCAGCACTTGGTAGAGAACAGTGTGCAAACAAGCTGTGTGTGTTAAAAAAAATCAAACATCTGGTTCAAGCATTTTCAACATCTCTCTTAAATTATGACTTATTATATCTAAGATTTGGAGGAAGCATTTTATCACCCTTAAAAATAAGAGTACAAAGAAAAGTTCACTGTTCTATTTCCAGCCATTAATAACTGATTTCCGAAAGCACAGATTTTGCTTAAATTGTCTTATAGAATGCACATAATTTAATGTCTGAGCTCACAGCAATCTTCAAGAGTAAGCTGTGCCTTCACAACCCAAGGTAAGATTGCATCTATGTGTATTATTTATGTATACATTTGTTGAGTGAGTGGGTTAGAATTGAAGCATGATAATGCTGTAGGCAGCTTAAGGATAATTTTGCCTCAACTCCATATTTTTCAGAAGGGGAAACTGAGGAATCTTGAGAAGAAGATTTTCCCAAATATTACATAAGTGATCAGTGGCATCATCTCTCTATCATATGAACAAGCTATAGAAAACTAGGGTCAGAGGTCAAAAAGTGGTTTGGGCATTGGTGATGGTGTAATTTCATATAAAATTTGCAAGAGAAGCATTATCACTGGGTCAAAGACACACTGAAATTTATGACCTGGGGGTGAACAAGAGAAGAGGGATGGAGAAATGGAGAGGCAGAGGATTGAACAGGAACCTAAGTACACTCTTCAGTGTCAAAGGACCTTACAAGCAGAACCACGTGTGAAAAGGAGGACGGGCGCTGAGAGGCTCAGCTGCTAACAGTGTGAGCAGGATCACTTCTGACTCTTTAACCCTGTACGCACGCACCCAGATAGGACCTCGTGGTGTCAGGTGAAACTTGTAAAGTTGTCTGAATGCTTGGGGGAGGCCCAGGAGGAAATTCTTTGCCCAGTCATGTGCGTACGCTACTCGTGTCCCTTAATAAAACATATCCAATTTCTAGGGCTACTAGAACACAAAAATATCAATTAATTTTAACACCAATTATTCTCTCACAGCTGAACAGGCTAGAAATGTGTCATCAAGGTGTTGGTAGAACTTTTTTTTAAGGCCTTCTTTGGGTGTCTCTGCGTATGTTCCCTCCTGTGCACATCTATGTCTTCAGTTTGTCTTCTAAGGATACCATTTTTAACTAGAACCCACCCTAAGGATCTCCTTTTAATTCAATTACTTCTGCAAGGGCCCGATCTCCAAATACAGTCACATTCTTAAGTACAGGGGACTAGAACTTCAAAGGATGAATTTTAGGAGGTATCAATTCAGTCTATAGCACACAATAAAAAGAGATTTTTATTTGAAATGTCTAACACACCTCCAGCACAAAGAAGAGTGGCATATTCCCCAGAAAGATTCTCTTCAATCCTTTAACCCCAGGATCAAGATGGGGGAATTCCACAGGCCCTACCAATACCTGCCAGAGCCTTTTCCTGATTTCCAGAAAACCCAAGATTTCTTCACAGTTGAAAATCATGGTGACATCTTTACAGCCATTAGGAATTCCTGGTAGTCTTATTGCCCACAAAATCTTGGAATGTTTTACAGAGGATTGTGAGAGGATGAAAAATGAATCTTTTGGTTTATTTCCAAAATATTATTTACGGCTTAGTCTGCTCCTCTTCAGTGCTTCCAAGAAATGAAAATGATAAGGGAAAAAAGAAAAATAAGGTTTGCTTCCCTCCCACTCCTTTACAACGCTCTAAACATTTGTTAATAGAGCATTATCTTTTGACTTGTAAAGGATGAAAAGTATAAGGAAGAAAAAGGTGAAGGAAAAGTGAAATTCTTCAAGCTTAATGAAGTCAAATGAAATTATTTCAAGTGAATGTGAGTTACAGATAATAGAATTCATTTTGGCTAAAATATAATAAATGGTAGCATACTGTTCTGTTGATCCAAATCTCTTTACAGCTTGATTTTGTCAGGCAAATACACATGTACACAGTAAAGCCAACTGTGGAAAAACTTGATTTTCTAAAAAAGGGAACTGTCTGTGATTGGGAGGTAGGTGCTCCTATAGGGAACATGGACATTTGTTTTTTGGGTAGCCTCTCCTCTACACAACACATAGTATCTCTGAGTGTTTGCCAAGTGTCCACCATTGTGTTCTGTGTTATACACATATCTCACTTCAACCCCACAGAATACCAACATGGCTATTCTTATTCATCATTTTCAACAAATAAGAAAATCGAGTTGGACATACTAAAGAAAATGACCAGGGTTCCACAGTCTGTGGCAAATAAGGCTGATATTTGAATTCAGCTTTGACTCTTACACTGGGCTCTAGCCTATCACCTGACTCATCTGTAAAGTCCTCTGTGATGGTCCAGGTAGCTATGTACTTTGACATCATGAAGCATTGCCTCAGTAGTGGAACATGATAACTGAGTTGTTGTCGTTGATTCATGGGAGTATTATTCCAGAGGCAATCTCTCTAAATGCAGGGGTGGGAAACAAGAAAGGATTTATGTCCTCTGCCTGTTGGAAAATAGCAATTAGATAGGCAACTTACATAAAAGAGAGGGCTAAGAGGGACAGGTAGGATAAAGACCAATCTCTCAAATTTCTGTGGGGACAATTTAAAGCAGAATTTTTAATCTTTAGGAGTGAAGAAGTAAAAGAACAGGAGAGGTCAGTTTCAAGGGCTGACAGAATCTCTTTAGTACGGCAGCTCTGGCGTGATTTTCCTTCTTTTGTTGTTTTTATTGCAGGGAGCTATACTGATGTTCCTGAAGGGCAGCGTCTCCAGTGGAGAACACCAGCTTATGGCCAGGTAATCATTCATTCACCGAATAAATACCACCTGGAGTAAAGACTCACTCATGCAAATTGGCCTGCATCTCATGCTGGGCACATGAGTTATTTGAACAAATGCAACTGGTTTTAATTTCAAGGAGCAGCAAAAATGCCAAGAATTGTCCACACCAGACTTAGACCAAAGAAAATAGCACATTGACTGTTTTCTCTGCTTCTATTAGCTCCAAAAGTCTTTCACTGGTCAGGCTACTAGCTCAGCATGATTAAGAAGAGAAGAAGCAAACAACTGTTTTATGGTCTGCACTGGAACTCAGTTCCAAAGCCCTCTAGGTCAGTGATGGTGAACCTACGGCACACATGCTGCAGCTGGCTGACTGTGACACTGGAACCTCTAGGAGGTTCACCACTACTGCTCCAGATCATTTCTTTTGCTCTGGTTTTATTTTTTATATTCCAGAATATCTTAGCCATTCAGTTTTCTTTCCAAACTGGGACTATAGTACAAATGAAATTTATCGCTAAATGCAGTATGGCCTATAACACAGTGGACAATTCCCTGTAGCTATCTTATAGTGTTTGAAGCCTCTATTTCTTTGACAATATTGTACTACATTTGATATTATTTTTTTCAGTACTGTGAGCTGAACCTAGGGCACACTGAGCTATATTGGCAGCACTTTTTAAAGTGGTTTTTTTTTTTTTTTTTTTGGTAATTTTTAGATGAGGTCTTGCAAAGGTGTTAAGCTGCCTAGGTCGGGCTTGAACTTGTAATCTTGCTTCAGCCTCCCAGAGTGGACATTTGTTTTTAACACTTAATTACTAAACTTAATTACTTTTAGCTGTATGAACACACTAGACATTCAACTTCTATTAAGTGTGGATTTTGTTTTAAAAACACATTGGCTGTGTGGAAAATTTAACAGCCTCCCTCCCATTCACTTTTAAAACACACTGATTGAAATTTTTGATCCCATAGGTTCTGTGTAACCATTTAGAATCACAATCTGGTTTTATCAATTTGTACATGAATATGGCCAACAATACATGGGAGAAAAATGTTTCTTTTATAAGCCAGAATCATTTCTCAAGTTTGCATCCTTCCTGCATGTAGTTTTGCTTTTTAACTTGAGTAGTGGAAACTATGCAGTATGCAAGACATTGTATTTAAGCAGAATGCTATGCAATTTACAAAGGGTTTCCCTCTGCATTTCATCAGCCAAAAAGGAGGCTCTTGAATTCTTTGAAAGCCATACAAAAGAAGTTGAATTTGAGTGGTGACTCAGATCTAGAGAAGAATGTTTGTCCTGATACGAAGGAAGGCTAAGGGTGTCTATTATGTGTGGGCCAGGCAAGAAGGATGGAAGTAGTTATCATCCATGTATCTCCCTCCTGCCCTCCTCATGACCTCGGCTCTAGCCCGAGGGACCAACATGCCTTAGAATGAGAGGTTATTTAGCTTTGATATGAGTGCAGCCTTGGGAGTCCCTGTAGAGAAATTGCTTATTCCAAAATTTTACCTTCTTTTCCTTGTAAGTAGAAACATGGAGGAAACGTGGTTTAGTATAAGGGAAAAACAAAGCCATATTAGAAACGGTTTTCAGATGGAGAAAGGATGAATGGGTACCCTTGGAAGAGTGGGGCTTGAGGAACTACAGAGAAGACCCATGGGTTAACTTGATTTAAGATGATATGCATTTTAACATTGTGTTCCCTTAGATGTGACATCTATGCCAAGGGAAGGATATCAATTAATTTATGTGGTCACAAATACAAACGACAAAACTGCATTTCACAATGAGAAACAAATTGTCTCATCAGATAACTTCTAATTATAGCCAGGAGGAAGCCTTCATCTTGGCAATGTGTCTTTACCACCTCTCTGATCTCTTCTGAACAAAGAAAGAACATTATGAGTGATGGCCATGATATGTAAACTGTCTTGTAAAATAAACACAAGTGAAAAAAAAAGAGAGGTTTCACTAAAGAGAAGTAAGAAAAGTACAAGGTCCACTATAATGGACTTATCTCGTTGGGCCTTGATTTACTCCTCTGAAATATGTGAAAACACCGAACTTGCAAGGATGTTTGGAACATCAGTAAGAACTTTTAAATCTCTTACTAAAACAAATAAGTTAAATGGACAGTTGAAGATTAAGTCAATTTTGGGAACCAAGACTCATGCAGAAAAATATGTAGGGAGTTGCTTCTACAAGGGCTGGATAGCAGAGTAGGGCCAGTGCTATGAATTAAGGTTGAAGAGAACAACTAAAAGATCTGAATAGGGTGTATTGTGATAAAAAGATTGAAGAAAGATAAAAGATTGAAGAAAATCATCTGGAAACATTACGTTGGACATGCTGAAGAAGAAAAGCTGAAGAAAAGACAAGTCAGAAGGCATTAAAATGGTGCTATAGGACAGGCAGTGGAGAGGGAAGCAAGAAAATACTACGTTTAAGAAATTTTGTAAGTGAAGCATCCATAGCAGTAAGTTGTGGTGTGCTGCTGCACAGTATGGGTAACAGTGATGTACTATGTATTTCAAGAAATTAAAGGAGAGAATTTTGAACATTTTTACTACAATGAAATAATAAATTTTCAGAAGACAGGAATATTTAACCTGATTTAAGCATTTCTTTCTCTGTCTCCCATAGAATGCTGATAGGAATGTAGATGTAAAAGCCACTCAGGAGGTGCAAGGTCACCTCCAAAGGTATAAGGACACCTTTGGCAGCGAAGTGAGGCTATGTGTGCAATACTATGGAAGAAAGTTTGCCTATATTTGCCAATATCCTGAGACTTTATCCTGAGATGGAGATTAAGGGTGGTGGGCTAATTAATCTGGTGAAGAAAGTTTCAAGGCAGCCCATATTTAGAATGTGACATGGATACTGCAGCCTGATTTTAGCAAGATTTATAGTGAGACTCAGGGGGAAAATACAGAGAAGAAAAAATTTTAACATGTAAATCGTGGCCCACAAGGAGGCATGTGTAAATTTGGTCAGAAGAGGAGTGGTTGCAGAAGAGATAAGCACCATTAAGAAGGAACTAATAATTTTGTATAGTGACCAAAAAAATGTTTGAGAGCATCTTAGACTTCTGCAAGACCTCACCCATCATAAGTCCAAAAGTACAAAACCATAAAGCTTTCTTTTATTTGAGGAGACTTCTTGGGCTCCCTATTCAAGAAGATCCTCATAAGAATTGATTTGCTGCAACATTTTAGTATTGCTCTGCCATCTAGGCATTTAGAGGACACTAAAGTCAAGGTTTAAGGGGACCTGGATACTACTCAAGTTGGCAGTCAACCTTGATATTTTCCACATGATGCAAGTGTTACTGGTATGCAGAGTGCAAGAGTTGTGGGGTCGTGGAGGTTTCTGCTTAGATCTCAAAATAAGGACCACGAGTCAAAGAAGGGGACCCTGAGAAGTCAGTGTGGAAGATGTGGGAAGGTGTCAAAGATACAGTGAAGACCCCCAGCAAGTCAGAGATGCCAGGGATGTGGAACATCAGCAGTGAAAAGCTGTAGGTTATGAGTGAAGCCAGCTCAAGAGACAGTGTAGGCTGTAACTCGCAAGGTCATAAGGATGGGGCTTCCCAAGCCCTTTATCACATACATTTTGCCATTACATAATGGCAGATATGGAGCTATACAACTTAATTTTTGCCCACCTGGGTTTTGGTTTTATTTTGATTCTAATTTTTCTTTCTCTTCTCTTTTGGAACAGGAAAGTTTACTTTGTACCATTGTATCTTTGTTTATATCTTGATGTACCCTCCAAAGCTTCATGCACTCATATGTGGGGCTTTCTGGAGGTGGCTGACTCACAGGGGTATGACAGTCATCATATCCATTGATAAGTTTGTAGTTAAATGTGATGTTGCAGGGTTGCAGCCTGACAGAAGGAGGCAGGCCACTGAGGGCATAGCCTGCAAAAACATTTCTTCCTCTTCTTTTCCTCCCTTAATGATTTTTGCTTCTGGTTTGCTAAGTCACAAGCACTGTCATGGCCCTCTGACACGCTGCCCCACAATTCAAGCCAGCCAATTATGAACTGAACCTCTACAAATTGTGAGTCAAAAATAAATCCTTCCTCCTTTAATTTGTTGGTGTTGGGTATAGTGTCCCAGCAATGATAAAACAAACTTGGAATTATGTAATTTTATTTTATTTTTAAAATAAATAACAGCTAAGAGTTTGAGTCTCAGAAGACTCATGTCACTTGCACTTAGAATAATAGACTTGAAAAATGTTGGAACTGCTAAAACTGTGGAAGAGACTATAGTGTTTTTGATTGTATGCAGGGTAGTTTTAGTAGGTACAGCTATGAGCTTTCTATTATTTTTATATGGAGATTAAGTAGTTTAAGGAGATGTGTTTGGGTGTGAAGTTGCCAAGGGGAGCTTTGCAACCCTTGATCCAACTGTATGTCAACTTCATTGGACTGAGAAATATCTAGCACACTCCTGGCTGGGCTATAGAAGCATTGTATTGAGTACTACACTTGGGCCCTTATTCATTCCTCTCTGGTACTGTCTCCCTGACTTCATGAACCAACCATCTTTACTCTGTATACCATTCTGCCATGATATCTCTGTCTTGGACCCAGTCAACCATGAACTGAATCCCCCAAATCATGACCTAAATTAAATCTCCTTCTTTAAGTTGTGGGTGTTGAGTATTGCATCTCAGTGATGGGAAAGCTGACTAATACATATGTGAGTAGACCTGCACTCATGTATTGCTGCCTATGTATATGTGATGTATACGTGTATACTGGTTATAGGGATGGATTCAGAAAAAAATATAAAGTCGGCTCTCTTGTCAATTGTTTAAAATGGAATTTATCATATATAATATTGTTTTTTCCTTTGATTTTGCCATTAACTTTGGGCAAGCTGTCATCTTTTCTAAATCTATATGCTTCATCACCTGGGGATCTCTCTCTCTTTCTCTCCCTTGCCATCTCCCTCTCCCCCACCTCCTCCCTTTGTAGGACTGGGGATTTAACACAGGGCCTTTGCTCTGAGATACAGCCCTTTTTTCTTTTGAGGTAAGGTCTTTCAAAGTCACTAATTTGCTCAAACTGGGTTTGAATTTGTGATTGTCCTGCCCTAGTTTTCCAGAGTAGTATTCAAGTTACCCTTAAAATGGCCCCCTCTTTCTAGTCCTCAGTCATTACCTCAGTAGTAAGCATTGTCCTTCTAATTTGGTACATCTAAGATCACTTTAATTGATCTCTCAGGATCAAGTCAAGCTCACTTACAACTGGTTCTCTACACTGTAGCCGAAATAAGCTTTTCAAAGAGTAAATCAGATCATGTCACTGTCAACTGCCCCTTCTCCCTTCAATTGGCTTCCTATTGTCATATGCCTTACAAATTCCTCATAGCTTAGCCTTCACCTACATGTTCCATTTATCTCTTGTCCTCTCTAGTATAAACAAGCAAGGGGCTTTCCCAACACAGAGTCTTATACACTGCTCCTTCTGACTGGGCTGCTGCTCCCTTCCCACACCCTTTTCTTGGGAAAACTTTCCCTGTCCCCCTATCAATAAGAGTCAGGATCCTTTGTCAGAACTATACCTTCGCTTCAAAAGACTCATCTTGGGTTTTTAACACTACAGTCACAGTTTTGATTATTGAGGAAATGCTGTGCCTAGCTTTTACCTGGATGCACCGGATGGGCAGTGCATGTCTAACATAGTATCTGAAGGTACAAAAGTAAATAGAGGAGAGGATGCATGAATGGCCATAGGAATGAAGGAATACTGAGGCACCTATCTCACAGCACTGTTCTAAGGATATCTGGTAATATGAGCCAAGATTTTGACTCATAAACTTTAATATTTCTTAATGTACATGCATATAGCTTTGCTAAACATCTTAACAACTTTCCTCTACTTTTCAGCATACAGGGATTTGTGGATTGGTAAGCACCTGTATCTTAGAATGTTCCCTCATTTACTAAATTAATCATCTACAAGTGCATAAGAAAATTATTCAACATTTAGTAGCTTAAAACAGCAGAATTTATGGTCTCTTAGTTTTTGTAGGTCAGGAGTAGCTTAACTGAGTCCTTTACTTCAGGGTTTCCTGCAGATGGCCATCAAAGACTTGATTGGGCTATAGTCTCCTTAAGAAAAGTTTGGGAACCTTTTTACTTTGAAGTTCATGTGTTCTTTGAAGGACTCAATTCCTCCTGTATTGAGTTCCCAAGATCTCTCTAAGTTTGCTGGTAGAGGCAGAATGACAAGAGGATGAAGAAAATAAAGACAGAGACAGAAAGCTGGGGTCAGATGGAGCCCTTACTCTGGATGGGAGGAAGAATCTGCTCAATTACCTCAATGCATTTATTTGTACATCTGTCATATGAGGCCACTTTACCTAACTAGTTGGCTTCGTAAGCCCCATGTTCTAGGGATGGAACACCTGTTTGCTTCCATACTAATGCCCTCAGGGGGTTCCTCAGGTGCTCCGTGCCCTTGAGGTTTTCCTTGTGCCTCTGTGCTTTCTGCTCTGCACTGTGCATCTTCACTAGCACTCATGAGCTATTGCACTGGGCGACTTAGTTTCTCAATGGGTGCTGGCTGAGGCTTCTCCAGTATGGAGTTTGCATATCAAAGGAAGCATGAATAGAAGAGGAGGAGAGGAGACCAGGAGCAACCTAGAAATCACAGCCTATAATAACCTAACCTTGCAAACAAAATTCCTCACTTTTGAAACATATTATGATAGGAGAAAGTAATGAGGACAGTTCCATAAACACAAGGGAGGAAATCACACAAAGAAATGACCACTGGCATGTAAGGATCACTGAGTCATCACAATAGGATGTGTGCCTCACCTACATAAATGCTTAACGGTGGAATTACTTAGCATCTGTGTCTCCAATTCTAACTGGGCCCTGACTGTCCCTCACAAAGTGGCCCTTTGGAAATTCTTGTGTTCTATTCTCGATGATGAAATAATCCAGCTCAGTGCAGCAGCATCACAGCATATGACCTTATTGATCCAGTTTACAATCCTCTGTTTCTCCTCAAGGTGTGTCAGGGAGAGAAACAGTTAGTCTGACCTAGCAGGGTCACACTTAGCTCCATTTCCATTAAACAAATATTCACAGACTCCAGCAAGCCACCTCAAAGGTGGCAGGTATTATGTTTTAATTTCAGCAATTACATGACCTCCTGTGAGATTGATGTGGCATCAGTACCGAGATACAGAGGAACTAAGGAATTCATACTTGGGGTCAGGCCCAAAATAGAGGGAAGTCAAGCAATGTTCTTCAACATAAGTGGATTGGATGTGATAGCAAAGATGGCCTGTCACAGAAAAGACCCACGCTTGAGTTGCTATTCTTAGACCTCTGATTAGTTTCTACAAACCTGACTCTGCTTCCTTACCTGTCTCAGTTTGGTGCAAGAGATCACTGCCATAATTCTGGGAGAGGCCAAAGCCTTCCTGAAGACTTTAACTCTTGATTTTGGCCTTATTAGTACTATGTCACTTGCAGTCAATATGAAAGATACAGAGTAAATAAGGGCTTCCAAAGGAGACTCCAGTAAATAAACTTGGCTTGGTGATTTATTTGTGGGCCCACAAGCAAGTTAGAGAACCACTCTGAGCTGCTGGCTGTTCACATGAAAAGGGAAGTGACAGTGTCCATGCTCTCATGAAGTCCAGTGAAAGACTGTTTAGCTTGCTGTTCCCAGCCTGAAAGTCATGATCTACTATCTGGAGAAGCTGAAAACATAATGTTACATCTGTCAGATTGTCTATCTTAGATTTGAAGGTGAAAGAGAAGTAGAAACTATCTTCCTGTGGTTTCAAGTGGCAATAAGCACACTCCCAAAATGCATGGTCCCAGAACCAAGCTGTCCTTGTGGTGCACTGAGAGTCTCCTGAACTATCTGGGTTCCGGGATTACAGCAATGGGGTCTGGCCTACAACTGTAAGTCTAGCAGGTGTAACCTGACTACCTTTCACTCAGTTCTGCTGGTGGTATTACCAGCACCTGCCCGTGTTTCCCCAAAAGTAAGACCTACCTGGAAAATAATCAGCCTTAAAAGCTAGAGATCAAAATGCCAGCCCCTACCTTGCCTTGACTTAACTATCTTACCTTGGCTACTCTGTAGTGGCAGGAAGGCAAGGATAGGCTGCTTGGGACTGGCATTTTTGATCTCTAGTTTTTAAGGCTGATTATTTTCTGTTAGGTCTGATTTTGGGGAAACAGAGTAATTATGCAGCAGTTATGCATTAAGCAAAAGAGACATGGAATACTGTCTACAAAGCTTATAATTTACAATGGAAGGAAATAAGCAATAAACATTAATATTTTTTATTTTAAAAAATAAGTGCAATGAAAGAAAAGTAAAATAGTATAAGGGGCATCCAAAATGAGAACACTAGTTTTAAATAAGGCAGTGGGGCAAACCTTGCTGTAAATGTGACATTTCAGGGAACACTTGAAGGAAGAGGGAGACAATTATGTGGGATCCAGGGAAGAATAATGGAGACAGAGGAGACGTCAGCACAAAGGCCCTTCATGAGCATATGAGTGGGAATTTGAAAAGAGGGTCATAGGAAGGGGGAGGTAGTAGATGGGGTCAAACAGAAAATAGAGCGTCAGAGCTGGTACCCAATTCCCTGTATTAAATCCCTTTCTGTTTGAAACAACTAGTATCACCTCTCTTTGCTTTACTAAGCTGGGATAGATGTGTACCATTTGCAAAATTTTATCTTAACCCTTACAGTATTGCATTGAAATTATACTTTGTGTTTGCACTTACCCTAAAGGCAGTGCCTCATTAATCTCTGGGCTCTGAACATCTAGCCTGTGGCCTTGTAGAACAGGTATGTCATACATGATTATTAATACAATATAAGCACAACTATTTCCAAACCACTGCTGCTTCCAAACAGGAAACTTCTCTGTGGGAGAATGAAGACTCCAGTGTGGCTGGATGTGTGGGGGGATAAAGAGCTTCCTTGTTGAAGTAATACATTTAGTATTCTAATGAAGTAATTATAAAAGTAAGTAATTATTGAAATAATCACATCAACTCCCAGTCATTAAAATCCTCCTAAACAGAGCTGGCATGATGGCTTAGGCTATTAGAAATGTTGGCATCCACCCAACACCTACAATAGCTTCTAATTAATTGATCTCACCTCTAATCTGCTATTGTTAGCTCAGTGCTGATCATTTGTTTGGCCTACAGATCCTATTGCCCCTTCCTTCTGATTGTATTTGTTACTGTACTCTCTCTATCTCTTTCAATTAAGCACAGGTTAAGTGGTTCACCCGCAAGAGAATAGGAGATAATGGCAGCAATCAAAGTAATCTCTTTAATTTGCTAAATGGATTACAGGGAAACCCCAGCCAAAGTGAAGTCATAGCTAGTGGCCTTCACTTGAACTATACACAAGGAGTATCTAATTATTAACCCATCATAAACCAAACTTCATCACAGAGTAGATGTCTACAAAGTTAGCAAGGTACAAATAGTCTTCAGTAGAAAAGTTGACTCTCTGCAGCTAAACTGTTCCCATGGTAAAATGTTCCCACTGGCTCCATTCCCAAATTTTTTACTTGTCTTAACTTTCAGGCGCAACACACATCTTCATATACCAATGAAAGTTCTGGCTGGCACTCTAGTCAAAAAGTGGATTTACAATCTTTTAAGAACATGCTCTATCTCGAATTCATTTTTCTTATTTGCACTATAAATGCAAATGCAGTTTCAGAGGCATGATGGCTCTGTTTTTTGCTGAGTCTTAAGAAAATATATTCTTTAGAGTAAACAAGTTTGTCCTAAGGCTGATAAGTAATTTCCCTTCTTTTTGTGACCCTGCTTATTCCCTCCCTCACACACACACTCACCCTATGCCCTGCTCTGAGAACTCAGCATGGGGTAAAGCATAGGACAACCCCACAGCACTAGGATTCTGACTTTGCACATGTCCTTGGTAGATCATGCAAGCAAGCAAGCAAAAAATGTTAAAATGCGTCATTTTTCAGTAGGTTAAGAAAAGGAATAACTGCGAGAATAAAGTGGAAAATGAATAAACACAAACATAAAATTCTGTAAATTTTTAAAGGTAGGAATTTCTGGATCCTAACTGGAATAATTCAATTATTAATGTAACTTTCACGTCTATGAGGCTTTTGGCTTTGTAGGGTTCCCTGATTTTTTCAATATTCAAATAAATTGATTTGACACCCTGTATATTATGGTCTGTGAGAAGTTTAGAGAAGTTTCCACATTTCTGCACATTCCAAAGGAAGCTTATGACCAAGGTATTCACTCAACACTCCTGCTTTTCACTTTGATAGGGTACAGAACAGGCTAAAATACAAAGTAGGGCTCCCTGGCATTTGAGAAAACAGCAGAAGCAGGAAAGTCTGTCACTTACCCCTCACCCTTTTCCCCTGATGCAGGTTGTAAGAGCCTCATCTGAGTGATTGCTTCTCTATGTGGAAGAATGGAAAAGCTTTATTCCAGAGAATACAGGGCCAAGAGGAGAATCTGAACAGGCAAGCTTTGCTGTCTCTTCTACTCCCACTTTTCCACTGGGTCAGAAACCTTTGTCTAATCATACTTTTTTACAACTACCCACTTCTTCATCAAGCTTAGAAAAAACAGTATACACGCTTTCTTGTTTTTGTGTGTGTGTGTCTTTATATCTTTAAGAAGTTTTTTCCTACCACAAACATACAGCAAATAAGCTTGTGTGCTTTTCTGTTGTTAATCTCTCTCCTGCCATAAAGATCTGAGCTGTAAACCCTAGAGGTGGGTAAGGAAAAGCAATCTTCCTCTGCTACAATTCCATCTTGTAGCCTCTTCCTTCTGTTGTCTCCTGGGGCACTTGACCTTATTTTTATCCTCCTCTTCAGACCAAACTGACCCAACTCACCTTTCATTTCCTAAAGTGCCACTGACTCAGGGTGTGTAATGTGATTTTACTGCAGTTTGAGACAAAATAATCCAAAGGGCTATTACAACACAGAGCAGAGAGAAGATGCTTAAAAGTTAATATAAGATATCACTGAAACTCAACCATTCTCACCAAAGTGAATTTCCCATTGGTTATATTTCCTCACTGCCTCTGTATATTTCCTCATTGCCTCACCCACCAAATTCTTCTATCACTAGAAACTTCTTTCGTATCTCTTCCTTTTTGGTCCCATTCTTTCTCCGAAGCTGTTAGTGAACACCACTTAACATTTTTAATAAATCAATAATCATCTGTCTCTTTAGATATGCATTTGGATCTATTTTTATATAATCAAAAGGTTTCTTAAGATCTTTCCTTAACCAAGGGAATCTTTTTTTACTGTGCACACACATCTGAACTCCTACAACTAGCTGATAAATACATATGTTTTATCACAACATTATGTATCCACTATGTCTAAGATGAAGAAGTATGTGAAGAAGAGAAACATAATATACATAGGACAAGGGATATGCTCTGCTTTCATGGTCTTTCTATTACAGCAGGGAGATGGAAATGAACCTATGAAGCTTGATGGTCAATAGAGGGAAATGAGAAGGCAGATGATCCAGGTTTTAGTGTTGATTTTACGACTTGATAATGTGTCCACATATAAGAGAAGCAACCTTTCCAGGCTATAAAGTAAGGATATGCACACTCCATTCTCAGCCTCTCTTTTGGGTGGCTGTGAGGATATGGACAGGCTATGGAATTTATAAAGGCCCAAATACACGTAGGGTGTTTAATATGATGGTTACATAAAAAGTAACTATAACTGGCTGTAAGTACAACTCCTCACTGCTGCAAATCTGTTAGGGTTTAAGTACTAGAAATGTTAGTACCATGCTTGGAGGAACTTAAGAAACTAACCACTAAATAGTCAAATATTTCAATGAAACTATATCCACATATGTTAGTATCTCTCCAAACCTACAAAAGCATTTTTAGTTCCCACTCGTGATCTCCTTTAGTAATGTTTCTAAGAAGAATGATGCTGCCCTCATCTATATTCTCGTGAATGTTCACATGAGACTACGTTTCAGATAATCTGGTAAATGTGAAAATTTTTCTTATAGCTGGGGCTGATGTTTTGCTTTATTTCTGCTTAATTCCAAGAAATATCCTGGTTTCCACCCATTTGGATGACCCACTATGGGGGGGTGTCTCTGAGAGAGAGTGTTATAACCCAATGAATTCTTAGCTACAATACAAAAATAATTTACATACTAAGAGATGTTTGGTAGAGATGTTTTTGTAGAGATACTGTAGAGATATGTACATATGTACAACAGAGTTAAGAACCACTGTTATAAACCCTATGTGCTATATGGATTTTGAAGGTATGGGGTGGTTAGAGAATATTTCAAGAAAGATGTTGGACCTGGCCATGGTCCAACAAGAAAGAAACAGAACCATGCCTTCCCATGAACCAGGCTCTGCCAAGGATGGAGAAGACCTCAGCAAGAAACAGAACCATGCCTTCCTGTGAACCATGGGGATTGGGAAGAACCTCGGTAAAAAGTAGAACCATACCTTCCTGTGAACTTGTCTGCGCCATGGGGATGGGGGAGAGACTCAGCAAGAAGCAGAACCATGCCTTCCTGTGAATCAGGCTCCAACATGGGGATCAAGAACCACCTCAGCAAGAAGGAGAACTGCCTGGGAAACCAGAAAAGCACCCCATACCCCACACCCCACCTTGTGGTAAGCAACTGGCTGATTTGGAGGACGCAGGGGGAGGTGACAGCAACTGAGGTGGAAGGAACAGCTTGATGCTTGTATTGTTTGACTGACTTTGCAGGCCTGGGGCTGGTGGTCTGGGCATTTACTTGGAGCCTGGCAGTGTGCACTATGGCAACTGTGGTGGATTTCCTCCTATCTTGTTTTTGAAATCCAGTGTTTTGTTCTGTTTTACTGTTTTGTTTCATTCCTGTGTCCGGTAACGTGAGCAACTATTTCTTAAGATTAAAAATGTGTAGTATGACAACCATCATTTTATTTATTTATTTATTTGTTTACTTATTTATTTTTGGTACCAGGAACCCTACTCATGACTTCGCACTTGCCAGGCAGGCACTTATGCCGCTGAGCTAAACACCCAGCCCATCACAACCATTATTAAATTCCTATCATGTTGTTTTGAAAACCTATAAGCTGTTTTTGTTTTTGTTGTTGTTGTTATTTTTCTTTTGTTATTTTTTAGGTTTGTTTGCTTCTTGATTTATCTGTTTTGTCTCTTTAAAATAAAAAAGTAAAAAACAAAAAACAAAACTCCAAGGATGTTGGGCTCTGTAATAAGTACAGCAAAACAGTAGAGGGTGTAACTGAAATATGCAATGTTTATATGTGCACCAAATTATGAATTTACAAAGTTTCACATATATAACCTTCTTTAATATTTTCAACAAAACTATGAGGCCAGGGACATTTATTTTATTTCCCAGACCTAGTAATTGATGTTAAGGGAGTTAATCTGACAGAAATGTGAACACATGCACCCCCAAATGAAATGTGTGAGACAGCTGCAGTGATCACAATGGCCCCGAAGTTGAGAAGTTCTGAATGTCCACCCCTACTGTCACAAATAAACACAAACAACACAAAGCAAAATATCCCTGTAGCAATGAGAGCAAACCAACCACTAGTGCATGTAAAAAGGGAAAAGTTTTGTAAACATCACATGAATGAGAAGATGTCAGACACAAAAGAGAAAATACTGTATGACACCATTTTGCAAGTAGAAGACATTTTGCATCCTAAGTCAGTGCCTGGGGGAGTGCAGTGCTGGAAACAGGGAAGAGGAGGAAGAGTTCTTCTAAAATCTAACTGATGTCTGTGTCTTGACTTGGTTTTGTTACTTCATGAAATTAATCAAGAGGAGGTGCAATTATCTGAAATACGTCTATAAAATTACAAAGGCAGATAAATGACAAACTTCTGTTTCACTAAGTGATGAAAAATAATCCAATATCTAATTAATTTTTTTATCATTTGTGCTGCTATAACAATACCAGAGATTGGGTGGTTTATGAAGAACAGAGATTTATTTCTTACAGTTTAGAAGGCTGGGAAGTCCCAGGTAAAAGGGCCCACCTTTGGTGAGGGTCCCCTTGCTGTGCTATCCATGGTGCGAGGGCCATGGATATAAGATCTGAATAAGAACATGTGCGTGAGAGAGCAGCAGGGCCATTCTTACTTTTGCAACAAATGAACACCTTTAAGAATGATGTTAATTTCTGAGGGCAGAGGCCTTGTGACCTAATTACTGATTAAGAGGCGCACCTCAATGCCATTGCATCAAAGATTAAGCTTCCAACTCACAAAGGAAAGCTTTGTGAAACACATTCAATGCTCGCTGTCTAGATATTTTAGGACCAGAACACCACTAAAAAGTAAAAAATCCATAAAGTCATACACACTGTATAGATTAACTTTATGAAATACTCTCTACATATTAGCTTCATTTTGCTTATTGTACTCTGGGCCCGTGAGAGTCTCCTGAGGCCAATGCAGTTTGGCAACTGTTCTTTAAGAACCACTGTTTTCCGAGATCTGAATAAAAACCAGCTGAATAGGGACTCTTCATCTTGTTTCTGATCCATAAAAGATTTCATGTGAGTTTGCTAGTGAGTTTAATTTTTAATTTAATTATTTTTAACTGATACATAAAATCAAAGAGTGTACACAATAATGAGATGCTATGTGATTTCTCAGTATATGTGTACATTGTGTAGTGTTCAAATAAGGGTCAGCATATGTATCTCCCCAAACATATCGCTTCTTTACAGTAAAAATATTCAAAATCCTTTCCTGAAACTTTTGAAATATGTAGAACATACCAGTATGCAATAGCATACCAGTTCTTCTAACCCTTATCTAAATATAACTTAGTACCAATTATCAATAATTTCCCTTTCTCTTTTACTCTTTATGTAGTATCTATTATTCTACTCTTAATTTCTATGAGATCAACTTTTAAAAAAATACTCTATATGAGTGACATTTTTTATACACTACATGAGCAGCATCATTATCTTTTTGTGCCTGGCTGACTTCATTTAATATAATGATCTCCAATTCCAGCCAAGTCACAAATGACAGGACTTCATTTTAATGGCTATATACTATTCCACTGGGTTTATGCACCACATCTTCTTTATCCTTTGGTCAGATGAAGAGTACTTAGTTGTTTCCATTTCTTAGCTATTGCAAATGGTGCTTCAATAAACAGCAGTGCTTCAACAGTGCAGCTGTCTCTTTAATACATGAATTTCATTCACAGTAATGGCATTGCTAAGACATATGTGTGCCAGTCAATTTTTATGTTGCCAAGACAAAATACTCAACACATATGACTTAAGAGGAGAGGTTTAACTTGGCTCATGGATTTAGGAGTCTTGATTCCTGGTTGGCTGGCTCCAAGGCAGAAATACATGGTAGGAGGGCACAGAGGAGCAACGCTGCTCTTTCACAGTGGCTGAGAAGCAGAGTTCGTGAACAACATTAAAGAGGAAAGAGACAGGGACACAAGGTGGCCCTCCCTGAGCTTCCCAGACACACTCGGGGCTGGACTTCACCAATGCTCTAGGTGGTTCAACACCCAACAAGTTGATAACCAGCTTAACTGTCACAATAAGGTAGGTGAATTTTTAATTTTTTAAAGAATTAATGCTCCCTAGCATTTTCCATAGAGGCTACACTAATTCATATGCCTACCAACAGTATGCAAGAGTTCCACATATTCACCTATACTTGTTATACTTTGCCTTTTTGGTAGTAGTCATTCTTACTAGAGTGAAGCGGTATCTTACTGTGGTTTTGATCTGCATTTCTTTGACGTGTAGTGATTTTGAGTACTTTTTCATATACCTGTTGGCCTTTCATATGCTTTCTTTCAAGAAATTTCTGTCGAGGTCAATTGCCCATTTTTAATAGCGTCACTGAGTTTTTGTTTTTGCTGCTGATTTCTTGAGCTCAGTGCATGTTCTGAATATTAACCCATTGTCACATATAGAATAGTTTATTTTATTAGTGACCCATTGGAGCTCTCTGGGTGGATTTTGGTACTTGTGGGAGATCTTGAAACTATTTCTTCATTGATACCAAGGAATGACTATATTATGAAAATTAACTTCTCTGAGTTACTTTTTTCCCTCAATGTGGTGACTCAGATGTTTCAAACTATATATGTATCTCTGGGTATATGTCCCTGAGCATATGTCTCTTAGGCAGCTCTAGTTTACAGGGTTTTCCAGGCCAATGAAACAACTCAAGTGAGGCCCAGAGTAAGCAACACCCCAGGGTGAGGACAGTGGTCCCGTGTAACTTGGTTGGGGAACATGGGGTGAGCCATGCCAGAGTTGCAGGCTGGGAGGATTCACAGAGCATGGGCCACTGAAGCCTGAACACCATTATGTGGGACTGTAGTCAAATACTGGCTTAAAAAAGATCTTTCTAACAGTAGGATGTCTGGATGCTTGATGTTGAATTATATGAGGAGACTGGCAGACACCGAGGAAGTGAAATATTTGTAATAGTGGAGCCAAGTGCCACCTAGCAACTACTTTCCTATTCTAAGGCACTTCTAGATTGATTCATGGGCAATTTGAAACCATAAGCAGTTTCAGTGATGAAACATAAAGACCAAATGATATCACATTCCTTATCTTTGCCAGCAAGCACACTTTCTCCTCTGCCTGCCGTTGCAAACACTGTCACCTTGAAAGGTGCTAGCCTATCACTATCTCTGACGGGCTAAACAGGGAGATGTCACTCTAACAGCACCATAAAGTATGGGCCCATTCAAAGACATATTAGGCAGCCTCTAAGAAAGCTAGCCTGCTTTGGCAAAAGGCAAGAGGAAAGAAACTCAGGTTATAATCAGATTAGATCATGATAAATGTAACTTGCATCTTAGTGGCCATCAGGTAATGACTTTGGCAATTACTTACAAAAATTTCTGAAGCAATGAGATGATTGTACAAGTAAGCCATTGGGAAGACTTTAAATGCAAAAACCATTATCCGGTACAATAGCTGAGACCAACTGAAACTTTGTTAGAATGATCAGGAATGTCTATGTTACAATGAACACAAATATTAGTGAGTGATGATTCCACACTTAATGTGACCTTCTGTACCCATCAAAGAACTGATTAGATTTATGCTGGATTCTAGACACAGTGTGTGGAACTTCTTACAACTGATCATCCCATTTCCCCAGTATTCTGAGAAAGCTGGGCTAGCTGAGCAGGCTCAGGGCTATCAGAAGAATATAAACATCATCCTAAGCAGGAAGAGAAATGTAAACGAGTAAGTTAGATGTCAAAAGATAAAACATTTCTTCCTACAATTTGGTATGAATATTAAGTAAGAACTGATTTTTTTTAAACTGACAGAATCTAGCAGGTAATTAATAATCAACCCTCTCACTTAACTGGGGAAGATATTGAAGCTTAGGAGGAACAGTTACCTATTCAAAGTCATAGAACTAGTCAATAAGAGAGCCAAGAATCAAACTGGAGACTATTGCAACCCTGTTTCCAGATCTTTTATCACCTGCTACCTGTGGTGGACCTAGAAACTCAGATGCCATGGAGCAAAACGATCGGAAGTGCTGAGACTAGGCCTTAGGGCATGGTTTTCAACTTGGCTATCCACCAGAATAAGGAGAGGAATTTTTTAAAACTCCGGACCACATACCATAACAATGAATTCAATATCTCTGGGGATGACACCCAGGTACTTGTATTTTAAAAATCTCTCCAGGTTGTTCTAATATGTACCTGAGAATTACTGACTAAAGAGGTAATGATCCAGGAAGAGACCCAGTTTTCAGACAGGGCATTACGCACCTATGATGAGTACCATGTCTAGGTCTATCAGCATGGTGCTGTTGCTATAGAGGGTGTGGAGGTCAAATCAGCAAAAGTATGCTGCTCACAGGAATGAATTTATGCATGAATGAATTTATGTATGTATTTTTTTTTTGGCCACACACTGATGAGTTGCAAAGTTACCTGACTATTGCCCTTAGAAGGACAACATGTTATGCCTGCCAGCACTGACCAGTTACTGGCAACTTTGTAAAGTAGGCTTCTCTACAACTGTGCCACATGATAAGCATGCTATATAACCCAACAGGAACAAGGTTTTAAAGCAAAGATATTGAGCTTTAAAACTATATAGCACTAAACATAGGATTTTCTGCAATTGATGGAAGCATTTATATTTGCACTTTCTAATACGGTCACCGTTGTTACATGTGGCTACTGAATACCCTAAATGTTTCAAGTATGACTAAAAATTGCATTTCAAATCTTATTCTATTTGATTATTGTATATTTGAATAGTCATGTGTGGTTAGGAACCTCTGTATTTGATAATGGAAGGAATGTCTCAGAATTTTCCCAATCAAGGGGTACATGGATTTTATGGACGGTAAGGACAAATATTTGAATTTTAAATTTGGCTATTGCCTACTCACTTTATATATTTTGTATTAATCAGTTTCCTCTTACGCAGATATAATACCTAAAACCCATACATTGAAGGTGGAGAGGTTTAATTTGGCTCATGGCTTTAGGAAATTCAGTCCATGGTTGCTTGGCTGCAAGGTAAAAACTTCACTGCAGAAGCATATGGAGAAGCAAAGATGTTTAGTTCACAGTAAGTAGGAATTAGAATAGGGGAGCAATGCCAAAGAAAAAGGGGCTCAGGACCAGGTATATTACCCAGGATGACACCTACATGACCCACCCAAACACATCCAGAAGTGTGTTTTTACAATCCCAGATGCAGCTCCCAAGTCAATTAAGTTGACAATTAAGCTTAACCACCGTATACATCTTTAGCTTATCCAAGCAAGATTAGGCATTAAACAAATCCTTACTAAACAAGTGGTTTTAAAAAAATAAAGACATATATAACATTAATTTTAAAGTGCTTTTGTGTGTTTGATATTCATTTATAAATAAGACTACTAAGCTGAATAAGAAAAGTCTTACCTTGAAATGTTAAATGGTATGATAAGAATAAGTTTTAGGAATAGCAAATATCACATAGCTTTCTCAGATGCTTAACAGTCATGTTGCAAGAACGATGGAGCTATTGTTTTACCTAATAACCACTGTTTCATGATAACTCTTCCAAAAGAAAGTTAGCTTATGCCAGTGTCAACTTACTCTCCCTGAAGCACAGAAAGCACCAATTTCTCCAAATACAGAGGCTCTTGGCCAAGGAATGTGATTAAATGTTCTGCTCGGTCCTTTCATTTCCAGAGGAAGGCACTCTCTTCCAGGCCCTCCGTAAGAGAGGAGATTTGTGAGATGTAGGTACGATTATTCCACATGTACAGCATTCCAATAGTTAGTTATTTTTGGTTAGCACTTTATTTTTCATAAGAAAAATCATCGTGCCCATGGAAATGCAAATCTTCTGCCAACTTTATCTTGCTATTTTATCTCATTCTTAAATGCTTGAGAATGTTTTTGATTTACACTAATAAAAATTAAGGAAAAAACTTTTCAGCCACAGTCTATCTTACTTGGTAGATACCATACATCTGACCAATCTCACTTCAATAACTGAAAGCCAGACATTATAAGAAACCCATGTCTTCAGGTACTCACTCCTTCCTATGTTCTCCCCACTAAACCACTCTCCCCTTGACCAAATCTTCTTTCATTCCATAAATGAGTAATAGCAAATGTATTATTTGTATTTCACTGAAAGATGGAATGGGTGCTTCATTCATGGAATAAAGAAGATCTAGTTAAGGGTTTTAAGTTCTGACAGCAAACTTAGCAATATAGTAAGCTCCTGACTTACGAACATTGCAGTTGCCAACTTTCACAGATAGTAATGAACCTTGCTTTAGGAACATTCAAGATGCAAACAAATCGCAGAAGTACCTCACGTGTTTGCTGTACCTGTGGTGGTACAGTGCCCAGAGCCAGGGACACCTGGAAGCAAGAGGAAAAGCAGTGGTGATGTGGAGGAGATTGCTGGGGAAAATAAAGCAATAACCATGGGAAAAAAGTGAAAATAATTGAGCGATTGGACCAAGGTCAAAAGATGGTAGACTGCCCGCTGCTCATTCTTTTTGCATGTGTTTGGTTTTCCATGCTTTGTATTATATATTTGTGTCAAAGATGTATAAGACCCAGTTTGTCAGACTTACCAATGACTCCAATTTATGAGCATTCTCCCAGAATGAAGCTTATTTGTAAGTTGGGTACTACTGTAAAATAATCTTGAAGATAAAGCCATTTAATTTTCCTGAGATCCTCTTTCCTAATCTTTACTAGAGCAGTAAGCCTAATATTACTTCAAGGGAAGCTGTGAGACTATCACAAGGGGATGATACACATGCTTTGTAAGTCAAGGGTATTATCGAGCTATTAATTTTCAGTGTGTGATAACACAACTACTTTCTTCCCTGGTAATTCCTACATATAGCCTTTCTTTCTTAAGTCTATGGTGGATTTGAAACAGTAGGCACACATTCCATTTCCTCCAACTGAACAGATTTTTAAAATGTGTATCTTTTAAAAATTGTGGTAAAATACAAATAACATGAAATTTATCACTTCAGCATTTTTAAGAATATAATTTGGTGCCACTAAATATATCTGCATTGCTATGCAACCATAACCAGCATCCATCTCCAGAACCTTTCATTAGCTCACACTGAAACTGCATACCCTGTAGACAATCACTGCCTAGACTTTCCAGCCTCTCATGTGCACCAATTTACCTGCTCTAGGAACTTGACTGTTCTAAGGGTGCATGTGACTAAAGCTGTAAGCTTGTCTGTTTGGTATCTGCCTTATTTCACTTACTGTCCAGAACTTTCATCCATTTTATAGCATGTGTCAAATTTCATCTATTTTTATGATTGAATAATACTCTTCTGTGTCTGTCTCTCATCTATCTATCTATCTATCTATCTATCTATCAATCAATCACATTTTAAAAACTATTATCAATTGATATTTGGCTTATTCCTTCTTTTGGTTATTATACTTATATAAACCCTAGTGTATATATATTGCATATATTTGTGTCCATAGTATACACAGACAGAAAATTGACTGATGGTAATTCTATTTTTATGGTTTGAAGAATTTACAAACTGCTTTCCATGGAAGCTGAAATATTTTATTTTCCTACCAGTTGAACGCAAGAGTCTAACTTTTCCATATCCTTGTCAATATTTGCTATTTTATGGGGCGTGCTAAATGCTATGCAGTGGTACCTCATGGTCGTTTTGACTGGCCTATCCCTAATAACTTGAGCATCTTTTATTGCTCTTCTCTGGGGTTCCTGAGATCTACCTATCTATATTTCAGTCATACTGTACATGTATGTATATCTGACTCATACTGTGTAATAATATATGTACACACACATAAGCACACATGCAGCAGTTATTCTAAATTGTGTGCATTGGCACCTCACTGTGGCTGTGTCTCTCACTAATGATTAATGATGTCGAGCCTCTTTTCATGTTATTTGCCACTTGTATGTCTTCTTTGGAGAAATGTCCATTTAGGATTTTTGTTTATTTGAATATGGAATACTTACCATTGATGAGTGTATACATATTTTATTCAAAAATGTTTTAAGATCTAATAGCAAAGCCGTAAGACCTTAAAAGTAACTGCTAAATTAGTCTACTATGAAACAAGCATGATATTCTTTTTATTTTTTATCATTTATAATTGTTAATTTTATTTCATCTAATGTGATGGAAGATTTCTTCAGGCACTGTACATAGTATTAACTTACTGGATCTTTAGAGCCATCTATGACTCTGTCTGGTTAGCATCCCCATTTTACAGTGAGGAAACTGTAAGCTAAGTACCTGGCCTGCAGTCACACTGCTAGCAGTGGGAGAAGTGGGATTTGAACCTCGGCAGGCACCCTCTAGTCCCTATGCTTAAACCTCACACATCACTACTTCTCAATGCGGATAGTGCTGGACGGCCCACTGATGGGCCTTATGGAACAGGCGCGCTACAGAATAATAAATAATGGCTGATGGCTCATGATCTTTCATTTTAGAATACTTAGGAAGATTCATGGACTCATTTCTATGATGATTCTATGGACTTCTGAAGTGAATTAGCAAGATGGCTATTCATTTCCTATTATTTAACTGCCCAGAGTTGAGATATGTTTTGGCACATACTTAATTGGACACATACTTGAAAAATTATACTCTTCAACATCATATTGTCTTGGCCTAACAGTTTACTGGAGGGTGAAAAGTCATAATGATTTTTGGTACTTATTATTCTTATATACCACTGGAAGAGAATATTTGTGCTGGATCCATTAATTCATAAGTCTTTTAGGGAGCTAGATACTATTTCAAGTTTCAGGAAAATGCAGGGGTAAAACCCTGCTCTAACAGGTTGTGGCAGTGTGTGGGTGTGTGTGGTATATAACAGGTAGTAAACAAATGCTTAAATAAATATTTCAGTATCATGGAACAGTGTGAATTGGCAAGATGAATAAAATAGGTAAGAGGAGGGACATGTCCTAATAGGTAGGGAGGGGCTGACATTTCAGTGTTGTCAGGGAATGTTTCTGTGATGACAGGTTGGAAAGAAATCGTAAAAAATGAAAAGATGAACATGGACGAAAAGCATCTCAAAGGCCATAAACTGTGCAAAGGCCCTGGGGCAGAAGCCTCCCTCAGATATCTGTCCAACTAGGAATGTACTGTGAGCAGAGCAGAATGAATGACTAAAATTTGTTAACTCAGACATTTTGTAAATTCTCCCCAACAATGGAATTTATCAAGTGGGAAACTCTAGTGAAGACCAAGGTTGAAATATACCATATCTGAGTTAGGGAAAAACATCTATCTGCTATTTTAGTGTGCAAGACATCTTTATTACTTTTATATTTAATGGGAGACTGTGAATCACAAGTGCTACAAACAAAAAAATAATTATCCAGAGGGAAAAGTCCTTCTTAGTCTGGAATAAAGGTACTATGTACATTTACTCAGACTGCACATGCCCAATATAAAGTTAAGACTCATTTCTTCTGCACTAACCAATGAACTCTTCACTGGTAGATCCTTTTGCTTGTTTAAAAAAAATCAATAATGGTCATCAAATCATCTCTAATGGAGAAAGAGAAAAGAAATCTTCAATTGATATTTATTAAAAAATTAAAAGAGAAGAGTTCATGAGGTTCATGTTAAACTATGAGCTAAAGCATAGATTTCTTAAAATGTTTTTCATAGACTGTAAAGTTCTATTTGAAAATCCATCATTAAATTATATGTTCCAATAAATTTGACAGTACAAACACTGATGATTTAAGAAATACACTACCCTTCTCAAAGCATTTAACAAAAGCCAGAGAGGAAAAAATGTCTATGAAATTATCAAAATTAAGAAAATATATTAGTTTCAGCCTTATGTATAACACACTTGTCAATTTTCCGTATTAGATTTGTATAGACAGTTCTGAATATTTTAAATTATAAACACTGGAAACAAGAGTTTTTAATTCTATGATACTATCGTATTTAATCTTCTGATTTTTATTATATATTTAAGCAAATACTGAAGTAATCATAAACTACAGCACTTTATCTCATACAGAATGAATCCCCACCTGGATACCCCTAAATGTGAAAAAGTTAATTGAAGGTATTTCAGAATAATGCCCAGATATTAATTATCACTTTCCAAATAAGCCTGTCACATTTGCTATGGAATAAAATGACCCCAATTGTGTGGGGAGAAGAAAGGATTCTGTGGGATTCCAGCCTCTGAGCGCTACTGTGAAGCACTGAATTTTATTACAAAACCAGAGGATTTCACACAAGCAGTGATAAAATGAAGACAGATCAGTGAAGCTGGTGGACAAGTGAAGAAAACAGTTTAAGTACAGTAAGTCTAACATGTAGAATTGTCTAGGACATCTGGAAAGGAGAGGGGCACTAACAGTGGGAGGTGGCAGAGGGGCAGTGCTGGAGGCCAGAGTGGTGCTGGGAGTCACTGGTTGGCATGACAGGAGCTGGTCACTGCCTGTTAGCTGCCACCCTTTCCTCTCAATGCCTAATAAACCATAATAGCTCAAAGCTCACCATTGTGCTGGCCGTTGCTAAATATCGCATTAAAATCAAATTAGTCTTCAGCATTTTTCATGGTGGGATGCTCAACACAACCCTCTGTGTTTGGTGGGGGACTTGATCAGACCACTTGCAGGAAGTTTTCTTACATTTTCATTCCAGAAAAACATTGGGGAAGGAGTCAGAATTACAGAATATTTTAACAGGTGTGGGGGAATTAAACAACAGAATGCTTTGTGTCTAAGTGGCTGACTTTGAAGTGAAGGAGTAGGGACACAAGGTGTGGACTGTGATGACCTCTACAAGCTACACAAAACCAAGGAGAGGAATTTTCCCTAGAGCTTCCAGGAGACTAAACCATGCTTATGCCCTTACTTTAGTTCACTGCAGCCCATTTTGAATTTCTAACCTCTACAATTTAAGATTAAAAATACATACACAGTTTAAGTCAGCAGTTTGAAGTCACTTGTCACAAGTACAAAAAGAAACAGTAAATGAGAAAACTCTTAAAGAGAGATTCAAATGGACACATCTTTTGGGAGGTGGAATTAGGCAAGTATTGATTAACACCTGAAGTGTGGTGATTCTTGTACCTAAAAAAAGTAACTTTTTATAAATTTATTACATAAAAACAGTTAAACAATTGTTCTTTTACTTTTCCTTTCCAGTAAAGGAAGGCTAGATACAACCTCGAGTGGCTCCCATCATAACTATGATATCTACTGAGCTATGACTAAGTTTCTTAGCCCACTGGGGCTACTATAACACAAATATAAGCCTGGTGGCTTACAGAGAGAATTTGTTTTTGGACAATTTTGTAGGCTAGAAAATCCAAGATCAAGGTCCAACGAATTTGGTGTTTGAGGAAGACCTATTTCCTGACTCACACATTACCTTCTCAATGTGTCCTTGCGTTTTGGGAGGAGTGAGCAATCCCTCTTGGGTTTTAATTCCTGAAGGCACTAATCTCATTTATGGGGGCTCTACCAACATGACTTAAAGCACTGGCCGAAGCACACTACCACCAATGCCATCACACTGGAGGTTAGGTTCCTAAGTATGAATTCTAGAGGACACAGATAGTCTATAGTACCAAGGATAAAAGGCCAATAAATATTCAGAGAGTAAAATTCTTCATTGAGTATCATTACAGAAAAATATGTTCTCCGTGCTTTTAATTTGGGAGTGGGGTGGGGCAAGTACATACACATATATGCAGAAGAAAAAAATGAATGGAAGGATACATCCTCCTATTATTAGCAGTGTTCTTGTGGAGGAGAGTGTAGGGGCATGCCAGTTTCTACCATGATAATACAGATTTAGAATCTTTCACTTTTATAAAGTAAATGAATGTGTTAATTTCTGATTTTTAAAATGGTGGAGACATTTGTTTAGATCACACTGTAAAGTAAACTAATATGTAAGTTTGGTTTCAGAGTAATTAAGAATAAATTAATCATTAAAAAGTAATTCAGTTAGCTCTCTCAAACTGTCAAAAGTGAAAACAACAGCAAATGAAAAGACTGAATTAATACAGCATCATTCAAACTCTTTGTAAGAAGTTCTGCTTTAGCCCTTCTCACATAAAAGAAAATAAAATCACAGTTCTTGCCCACTGGGTCTATTGAGTGAGGGAAACCAGTTTCCTTTTCTATGTCAAGGTTGAGGGGCATAGTGGAATGATAATAGTAACTTAATGTCATTTATGTGCTCTTCCTTAGGTTCCAAATCAACCAATTTACAGCTCAACCAAAGCACTGAATTCAGTGAAAAGCAGCATCTGTTTTTTAACCAAAGCTGTTTGCTGGCAAAAAAGGATCAACCTCCAAAAAATATAGCAGCCAAAGTAGCAAATACATATTATTAGTTTACCCTGTCACTAATTGAACTGCTGATATAAGTGAAGGAATCATCAGAAAACTTATGAATTCTGTTGCCATTTCAGAAAACAACCTCCTAATATCCCTTGGTTTTGATGGCTTCTATTACATTCTAAAGCTCGAAGAGGAATAAGCTTGTCAGAACAAAATGCCTTAACAGGCTCTCCCCCTTCAGAACTGCTGAGAAGACATAGAGTTTGTTGACTGAGAGGCTGCAATCAGCGTGTCCCCCAGAGATGGCATCAAAAGCAGATGCCGTAAGCAACCACAGACTTAATGTGCTCCTTCCCCCATTCTTCCTCCCTCACACACTGGCCCTCTCCTGGGACTGACTCTCATCAAACTGACAAAATGATCATGTGTGGACTCACCGTTAGGCCCAAGGATTTTCCCAAAGACCAAGGTGGCTTTGAAAGATAATACACAGCTCATTTTTACACTTGAAGCCCAGAGCCTCTGTGTCTTAGAAGTTGGCTGGCTGAAAAATCTCAGATGGAGCCCATTAATTCACTCAGTCCTTTCCTTAAACCCATGAGGCTAAAAAGCTATTGAGTTTCATGAGAAATAAACATAATTTTCAATTAAGTACAGTGACCTCCCATTTATGTAGACTGGCCACAGGAGGGATTGTTTGGATTGGCAGAAACCAATGGTTAACTTGGAGTTACTGTATATTGAGCTGTCTAACATTAGGCATGTTATTTAATACAAGAGGCCTCAGTTTCCATATTCATAAAATGGACAGTAATAATTGTACTTATAAGTTTGTTCTAATAACTAAATTAATACATCAAAAGTACTAATATCGTGCCTAGTATTTAATAAGAGACACAATAAATGGTAGGTACAATAATATTGTAATTTGTATCATTAAGATCACATATTAGATAACAAATTGTCATAAAATAGAATTATTAACTTGAATAACTCTACCAGCACAGGTTAACCCCCATCCTGAGCTGGTCATTAGAGAGAGCCTAGATTATTACTATGTATGTGATTTATCTATATTATTTTAAAAACACTTAATGAGGGCCTATAATTGCTCTGAATATAGGAATTTAAAGATGAATATGACCGTAAGAAAGGCAAAATAGATTGAGGAATACTAACCAATATACAAATACTTATGGCAAAATTTATTATAGAAAGCAATGAAGAGAAGCACAGAGCTTTATAGGAACAACAGAGCTTTATAGAAGGGGACAACATAGCGGGCAGAATAATGGCCTATCTAAAGATGTCCATGTCCAGACCCCTAGAATGTATGACTATGTTTCATTACATGGCAGAGAAGAATTAAAGTTGCTAACCAGTTGACTTCAAGATAAGATTATCCTGGATTTTCTAGGTGGGCCAAATATAAACATAAGCATTCTTCAAAGTGGAAGTGGGGAGCAGAACAATAGATCAGAGTGCCATGATGTCAGGAGAAGTCAACAAACCCGTGCTAGATTTGAAGACGGAGGAAGGGGACCGTGAACTAAGAAATGTATGCAGGTGACCTCTAGGACCTATAAATGACAAGAAAAAAGATTCTCTCCAAAGCCTGCAGGAAGGTCAGGCCCTATTGATATTTTCCTTTTAGCCCAGTGAGATCCACTTTAGTTTGGTTATACAGAACTATAATAAATTGGTGTTTTCGGACACTAAATTTGTGGTGAATTGTTACTGCAGACATATAAAATTAATACAGCAAAGAACTCATCTTGCAAGTGGAATGAAGAGGAAAGCTGGGGAGGAGAGAAGTTTCTGGGAAAGGCCAGAGCAGGGATGAGTGTTGGAGGACAAGGATTTATGTATCTAGTAGGTACAGTGAGAGCACTCACTTGAGCAGAGTTAACAGTGTGCATGAAGACCAAGATATGAATATATTTTGAGGAATGGATTGGTAGACATAGAGGCTGGTAGGATATACAGGAGTCAGTCATACAGAGCTTCCCATAATAGGGAGTCTAGTCATTAGTCTGTTAAAGAAATAAGAGAGGTTTCAATCCAGACAATACTGTCAGGTCTGTATTTTAGAAGCATCATTGAGGTAGTAAAATGGAGGATGGGCTTGACAAGGGGAGGCCAAGAGAAAGAAGGCCATGTGAGAGATGGAGGAGACAGACGCTGGAGACTAAGTTAGGTCAGTAGGAGTCAGAAAAGGAAGGTAAGTACTAGCCAGTGAAACTGGCTTCAGTGACGACTTGGATGTAAGGCACGGGGGGAAGAAAGAATCTAGAATGACCTCTCCAATTCTAGCTTGAGTTGTCAAGGAAAATGCCCTCAACTGAGATACATAGTGGAGGAGGAGAAATTGGTCTCAGGAGAACATGATGAGAGATTCCTCTTGGACAACCACATGGAGACAAAGAGCTGACAGCCAAATAAATGTATCTTGAACCTACAGGAAAATGACTGGACTGAAGAGATGGCTATGACAACCTGAAATGAGGCATCTCCATCAGCATTAGGGGATATTTTGAGTAGCACAAGCTGTGTAATAGGCTGATGACGTCTGCAGGATAAACTAAGCTGAAATAGCAGCCTGGGGGATAGTACCATATAAGAGGTGGTGTAGAAAAGAGATGCTCATGGAAAAGCTGGATAAGGAATTGCAAGAATCAGCACAGAGAAGTAATAGTGTGGTGTCCAAAGGGCCAAGGGAATAGAGAGTTTCCAGAAGGGAAAGATAAATAGGACCAAAAATAGGAAGACAGGTTAGGGAGGAGAGCAAGAAGTCAACAGATGCCAGCCCTCTCCTGTGAGTCTGCACCATTCGTAGACTGCAGGGGAGGAGAGCAAGAAGTCAACAAGAAGCTAAGACCTCCTGTGAGTCGGCACCATGTGTGGGATGACTGGGAGAGAGCCAGATGCCAGCTCTTTCTGGTGCGTGGGCAGGGAGACAAAAAGCCAACATTCTCCTCACTCCTCCCCTAAGCTACCAGCTGATCTGGAGCGACACAGGCTGAGATGATGGCTAATGAGGTAGAATACAACTTAATTGTTGCAGTGTTAAAGCCAGTGGTCTGATCATCCAATAACAACATGCAATGTACCATATATGGGGATCTCGTTCTGAGGGTGGTGGCCATTGTTAATTCCCTATTATCTTGTTTTGAAATCCTGTATCATTCTCATTGTTTTGTTTGGTTGGGTTTTATTCTGTTTTATCTTGTTTAATCTTGTTGTATCTGATGGCATGGGCAGCTATTTCGAGGATTACAAGACATATTATGGTAGCCATTCTGGATTTACTATTGTCTTATTTTGAGGTCCTGTACTGCATTCATTGTTTTGTTTTTATTCATCTGTTCTATTATGTTTATTTTGATTTTACTATGTCTAAAGGTATAGGCAGCTATTTTGAAGACAACAAGAGGAATTATGGTAACCATTGTTGATTTCCTGTTACCTTGTCTTGGGATCCTATATCACTTGCACTGTCTTGTTTTAATTGGTTTTATTCTGTTTTATTTTGCTTGGTTTTATTCTCTTTAAAATAAAATTTAAGAAAATAGGAAGATAATAATTAGATGATGATGAAAATGACAGTGACTATCATGATGATCACCATCACATAACTGAAATAACCACAATTACAGCTAACACTTCTTGAACATTCATTATGTAGTAGATGCCATGATTTATTTAACAAACTTACATAGAATTTGTATGTCCAGAAATGAAATGCTTTATATTTTAATTCTTTCATTCTCACAAAGCCGCATGTAATAGATACTATTACTAATTCAATTTTACAAAAAAAGGAGGGGGAATGACATATAGACAGGTTAAATGACTTGGCCCAGATTACTGAGTATGTGAACAAGAGGTTCAAGATTCTTCAGAGGCCTCATTTTTAACCACTGAACTTTGCTGTCTCATGTTCTATCTCATTTAATTTTCACCACACCTGAGCCAATGAATTGGTTCTATTACCACCCTAATCAGACAAATGCAGCAACTGAAGATTAGCAAAGTTCACCAGCTGGTTCAAGGCCAGCAGCCCCACTAGTACCCAGATAGGTGAGGTCTGGTTGGATGAACTTAGTCATTTTGGGGGTAGAAACCAAACAACGTGAGCACAGCCAAATAGGAGACTGCAGATAACAGTGCTCATGACAGTGGGTCCCCTCTCCTGTGGCAGGGAGATAGGTCAGGAGTTGGGGTGAGGATGGGTTGCAGTTTTTAAGACAGTAAATTCTCATTTGTTTTCATTTTGATGATTTGGGTGTGGCCTCATGGGCTTCGACTGACAACCTAGTGGGTCTCTATTCTTTTCTGAGGTCGTGGGAAATTTGGTTCTGCCCTTTGGAGATATAATTTCTTTCTTTCACTAACAGCGTGAAGAAATCCTAAATAATTGAACTCTTCAGTTGTTCAGTTTCTGTTTATGTGGTAAATTAACATAGCCTGGAATGGTTCTCTTTTAGATTAGATTAGAAATTCTTTATTGGGTTAAAATAGATCATAAGCTTCCAAAAACATACATCTGCAAATTTCTCATTCTGCAAAAATACTGCAGCTTTCTTCTCTGAGAACAAAACCCTGATGTTCTTACATGATCTGTCTTCCAAGCAGGCTTAGAGGAATGTTGCAGGGGTCCCATTCCAGGGAATGCTGACCACCGGGTATCAGAGGCTGATCTCAGAACAGAGTCAGTACAAACAACAAACAAAGCTGAAACTCCACTGGGCCTTGTGCCCAAGAAAACCAGCCACACACGAACTCACACCATGGGGGAAGGAGAAAAGAGAAAAACTTCCAAAAACAAACTGAGGAGAGAAAAAGCCTGGCTGGCAAGATGGCTCCACACTGACGGCTCCACTCCCATGAATGCCTGAGAGACAAAGCCTGAAAAACAAAGGCTTCCCTACTCTTAACTCAGGAAGGGACCATGATCTCCAGAGTTACTTGGGAAGCAGTAATACAGACAAAGAATCTTCTAGTACTGAAAAAGGAGATGCTTTTTGTCCCAGCATAAAACCAAGAGGGTTCTACTTCAAAAGAAAAACTCAGAAATGCTTTACCATCTCCTATATCATTTATATACAGAAGTCACCCCAACTGAAACATTTGGTTACATATAATTTAGTTAAGATGATGCTATTTTAACAAGTAAACTTGGAGCCTCTGTGATGTCACAAGATGGAAGCTTGCTTATTTATTTGTTTATTTGCTCATTTAAAGTCCAATCATTGGATGAAATGTGGTGGTACTGTGGTGGGCTTCCATGAGCCACTTGCAACAGGTAGGTTCCTCAGTTGCTCTGACATTGACATCTACTAGTAGGAAAGTAAGGGAGCATAGAGAATTGCACACATTTTCATTTACCAGGTCAACCAGAGGTATATGATATTTTCCCTACACATCATTAGCCACACACAACTCAACCACATTCTGTATTTAAACAGACAAGTACATGTCTGAGCAGCTACTTCCCACAAACAATTCCATGTTATGGTGAAATTCCTAATCACCAGTGAAAGCAACATTTCTCTTACTTAGTGCATTTGCTATTCTGCACCACATCTCTTATTGTATGGCTTGGGAGGAAGGCTACTGTCATGTTAGGTAAGATCATTTTTCGGTTGCTGCTTTGTTTCTCATATTGAAGTATATACATATTCTCAGCTTCTGCACACTAATGCCAGAAGCACTCTCAGATCCAACAACCAAAAACACCACACATTTACAGATATTCCTTTCAGGGCTGGTACTCCTCTGACTGATAGTTACAAAAAAACTGTCAAAATTTGGAGATAGTAGCTATTTTCTATTTCTTGCTGGATTGGGTTATCAGATTCATCTCAAGTGAACCTCCCAATAACTTGCAATCTAATTAGTACCGTGTTCCCTTAAACTATCCTGCAGTCTGCCTACTTTAAAATATTAATTATGATCATAAAACAATGTACAAATATCACAGAAGAGTGCTGTCCATTCAAAATAATCACCTTGGGGTGACTAACCACTTACAATTTCTTTAAATGTTTTTGGAACTGTCTTTTGCAATCGCCTTCAGTGTGCTACATGAAAGTGTGGAACCACTTATCTGGGGGAAGGGGTGCCTCAGAGATTTCCCAGTTTAGTATTCTATCTGATGCTTTTCTGTTTTCCACCATGCCTCGGCCAGATGTTCTTAACCTTCAGCCTATGTCCTGAGGCTCTGTCTTGAAGCTGAGGATAATTCAGTAATGAATAACAAGATCCTTGACTTGATAATCTTAAAAGAGAGACTGGCATACAGATGGATTACTACAATGTAAGTAGGTCAGTTCTATCACTAACCAGGATGGGAGTTCTATGGTAACACAAATGCTAAAGGGACTGAATTAACTCCCAAAGTAGACATCTGACTTATCCTTTGGTAGAAAAGGCTGGTTTCCAGGCTGAGAAGCTAGAATAAGAGGAAGAGTATTGTTAAAAACTGGGGTGCTGCTGGGGAAAGTTAGGGGAGGATAAAATGCATGAAAAGAGGTTGGACTGAGAGGGAATGTCTGGGAAGATTCTGTGTGACAGAAGGAAGGCGTGGATGCAGGCAGACTGCAGGATGTGGAAACAAGGGATCTTCGGTTTAAATATCTCTAAATATCCTGATGAAACCAACTCCACATTGGGTCCAGTTTTGAATTTATAAAGATCTCGAAATTTAGCAAAAACCACAGTTCCTACCTTTGTGTCTTGGCCTTACTCTTCCAGACACAGAGATCAATCATAATTGCTTTTCCAGAGATCAGTTTTTCTAGAATATGAAGATAATTATTATAATTCCATGAACATCTCCTCTTTTGCACATTAAATGCCCTCTTCATGTGTGTTTTTCTGTGAAACTGTCTGTGAAACTTTCCATTCTTATCTCACCCCTCTGAGCTGGACATACTCCAGTTGGTCAACATTTCCCTTAAAATGTGGTACTCAGAATGGAACATACTACCCAAGTGTGGTTCACTAGCACAATCTTTGATCTGCATTCAAGCATCAAATTAAGTTACCCAGCAGACATACCATAGTATTGAGTCATGCTGAACTTACTGTTAACCACCATGTGTGCTGCTGGAAAGCTCATTTGCTATTCCACTTAGGGGCAGATGTTTTCTTAATATGAATGCATAACTTTACATTGATCAATTTATGTTCCCTTTGGTGAAATCTGTTCCATTTTTTCAGGCTATCAAGAGCTTTCAGAATAGTCCTTCTAGTTTTATGATGTTTTGGATAAACATAAGCATGAAGCCAATATGCCATTTCAAGTTCTTAATGATATTTCATGAGAAAAGGCTGTAACAACTCAATAATCTACCACTCAAGGCCTCTCAAAACTAGGGTGTTTTATCTTCATCTTTGGATACACCCCTCCACATTTGACATCTTCCATTTTTATATAAGGGGGCATCAGAGACCAGTATTGTAGCCACACTGGTTTTCAAGTTTCTTTCATATTTTCTGCTCCCTGGATCACATAATTCTTCAGTCCTTTTTGAGACAACTTTGAGGTATCTTTGACACATTTCTACTGATATTTGCAAAAATATTTATAAATTCTGATATCATGCTCATCTGTCTAATAATGAACCACCTTTTAGCACAGTGATTTGGTTATTTCATATGAACATTAAGACAACATGGGCATGATCCCTTAGAGACTGCTCTTTAATCAATTTCTTCTTACTTCCTTAAGTTCTTCCCTAATGATTAAATAAGTTTCCCTCATAGATTTCTTGTATCCTAGGAGATTATATCAACAAAAGGAGAATAACAGAGAGAAATGGATTAACTAGACTGATGAAGCAACAGGAGAAGACAGAAAGGTACAGAAAACAGAAGGATGTGCAGGTCCTTCATGTAGATATCTTTAGATATATTTATCTCTCAAGTAGATTGGAATTTTCTTAATAACAGAAGGGATCACATCTTTTCTGTGGTATACTGGTTCTTCTCTATCACAAGGGTGTGACAAGTACACAACTCAGCGAATATTTGTTTGATGTTTCAATGGACACATACATTCATTCACTGATTGAAACAATATATTGAATATTTTGTCAGTGGGTAACACCATTCCTACATAGAAATACTGATAAACATACAGATATTTACATGCTATAATGAGACAGTCACAAATCAATGAAAGTTCAAAAGGAAAAATTCATTCTTAAGAAATTTCAGTAAAAATTCGGTTAAATATATTTGAAATAAACATTATAAATGTACTTTTAAATTAATAAATGTAAATTAATAAATGTATTCACAAATACATATTTCACTTGATCAAACCAAAGGTATCAAGGCAGTCATTTCTTAGTCTATTTTCTTTTCAGAAATTATACATTAAGGAAGACCAGATTCTGCTTGTTTTGGGATTTTAGCAGTTCAACTAATAAACAAAGCTGCATTGCATATAATACTCTAATTGATGTAAAGTCTTTCTGCAGCCTGTAGCTAAAATTAGTGCATCTTTTCACCCACAGTATCAGCTCTTTGAGAGCCCCACATGGCAAGTACTGACTCTTGTACATCAAGATAAAGTATTAGCTTTTAGTTTTTATTTAACAAGGTACATGAATAAAGATTCTGGTTGCCAAGGGTGAAATGCTGCTTCAAACTTGAAGTTCAATTGTTTTGTGAATTTGTAATTGTAGCCTTTCTAAAGGATGGGAAAGGCAGAGGAGGAAATTCACAAAAGTGACACAAAGCAGATAATAACAGAGCTCTATGAAGAATTCATAATGATGTTCAAGGCAAGAGGGAAATTGTTTTCATCCCAAAGAATAATCTCTGATCACCTACTGCTAGTCACTGTTAGATGGCCATAGATCTAAAGACCCACTTTGTGTTTTCAAAGCAGATTAAGCACACAGGTTCTGATCTCTAGAGAAAATGTGTATTTGTTTTGATCTACTCCTGTGTCTACGAGGGTGTATAAAAGGTTAAATGACATAACTCACTGTCTATTCACTTGATGCTCATGCTTAGTGACAGAAATGTGGTGGTGTGACTCAAAACAAAAATCTAAATATAACCTGGTCAGCAAACGTTATCTCTTGAACAATATTTAGAGAAGCCTATAGGTTAGACTAAGAGGGAATTACACAGATGCTAATATTTACTGAGAATACATTAGATTCTCTGCTTCCTATCTGCCAGACCATGAACAGCTTTCTTCTGCCATGCCTTCCTGCCACAGTGCCCTGCATGAAGCTGACAGACTATGGAGTGAAACTTCTACAAATTGAGCTGAAATAAACCTCTTCTTTTAATTTGCAGGTGGCAAGCTTTTCGAGGAGAAATGATAGAAAAAACAGATAAGAGGCTCTTCTTGGATAAGTAAAATCCTGGATCACATGCACAATGAGCCTGAGGTACCACATCACTGCTGGGTCCTGAAGCTCTAAAGGTTGCTGCTTGTTCAGGCGCTTTCCTGTATAAGCATCAGTTGTTCACTTGTGCAGTGATGTCTCAGGTGGACAGATTTGATTGATGGGACTTAGAGCCTGTATTTATGCCCTGACTTCAAAGAGGGACAGGGGAAGGCAGTTAGAAGCAGCCAGCCTACAAAGGTTGGGACAGAGGTCTCAACCCAGTCTTTGACAGGTGCCTAGCCTATCTGAAACCTTATTACAGCCACCTTGGAAATGAATCAGACATTCAGTGATGATCCAGCTGTTTTAAGTGGCAGTCATGAGGACTGCCTTCTTCTTCTGCAATCAGGAGTCATTTTACAGCTCTCCCTCACACAACTCTCCTCATGGATCTACAGAACAGCTAGAGGAAGAGGTATTTATTACCAGGAGTGGGGCTGCTGAATTATACTGTGTTTGTGCACATACTCTCACCAAGAATCACAAAAGTCTCTTCCAAACAGTTGCATCAGTTTCATTTCCACTGGTAGTGTGGAGGCTTCTTTCACCCCTACTTCCTCATCAATAGTTTGCATCACCTCTCTGATGTTTTCCAGTATAATTATTTCATTATTTATGTTCTTATAGAGTTTTTTGGATATAAATTTTATCAAAAGGAAATTGCCTTACTTAAAAAACAGAGAGAGAGAGAGAGAGAGAGAGAGAGAGAATATATTAAGTATTAATACTTAATATATTAAGGCCCGAAAAGTGCACATCAGTCAATTAAAGAAATGATTCATACCATGCTCTAGTCAAAGACAAAAGTATCAAGCATGAAAGCAACATAAAAGTTGCTGAGTGTTGCAAAGGCATTTAGCAGCAAAGGCCATAATCAATGATAGTCTTATATGCCTCCAAAGAGGATTACATTATCTTCTGCTCTATCTTGTATCACTTAAATTTTCTTCTCTCTTTTAATTCAGATTAAGTATTTTTGATGCTATTTTCTGGTTCCCCAAGTCATCCTGCACCACCCAATTTCCTCATATATACACCCAAGATTTTACCTTGACTTTAAACATGTATGGGATGATTTCATTATTTTCCTTTCAGGTGATACATGTAAGGAAAATTGCCAGAGAAGTGAAAAGTAGTTGCCTGCTAAGCTGGTCTCTCAATGACGTTGTTTTGGTGTCATTGCCATTATTCTTAATGAAATTCTCAAGTTTTCAAAAGCAGGAGCAGAATGTGATTGATTCATTCAAAGATGACCAAGCTCAAAGGGACTAAAGTTCACCCAATTACAAGAAACATATTACTAACATAGGTACCCATTTACTAAGTTAAGTGGAAGAGCTACTTGTCTAGAAATGTAAATCTTGTCATCTGTGGAACTGCTTTTTAGTTTAGGGTAGAAGAGAAATTATGAAAGAGAAGAAGAACTCCTGAGGTCTGTTATTCAGGTTGTAGAGAAGCTTGATGAACTATCTCTATTACACAGAAAATGCATCTCTTCGGTTTTCTCTACCAGCTCTGTACAGTTCTCTGTTTTTAATATTTCTTAGGAAACAGTGTCAAATTTTTAATATTGTGTTTCTTTTTCCTGTGCTTCATTGCATATCTTATGATGTTGTTTCATCCAATTAAATGGTCGACATGTTCTTTCAGATTGTTAGATCACTATATCATAACTTGTTTTCAGATTCTTCCATCACACCATTCTAACAACATGTTTGCAGTTCTTGGGCAGTAAGGTCTGGATTGGTTAAGCTAACTCATTGTGTATTGATTTTCCAATCTGAGAAGGAGGTTTTTCCTTATTTTACAGACAAATCCTAGGGTATGCCTTAAATGAACTATGTATATATTGACTATGTTGAAATGATTTCATTCTTTTAGAATACAGTTCCCCCACTTAGGCCAAATGTTTATATTTATTAGGAGTTTCCTAGAGACGGTGTTTCAAGATGACAGTGTAGGCAATTTGAGGGACTACAAGGGCTGCTTGGAAGGAAGAACTGTACTTCAGTAGCCTTCAAATAATATTACCTTTATGTCTGCCTTGTCAACTGACAACTCATAGAAATGGATTATCTGCATGGTAAACTATAGGTTTTAACTATCTACTTGACTTGTGGTATTTCCTGTAGGAAAAAATGTATTGTCCTCTTAATTTTTTTTATATATCTACCCATTTTTCTTCCATTATGCCTCTGTACTGCCTTTGAAAATTCAGTACATTTCTATCCAGACAGTATATAAATCAGGGTTGTGGTCATTTTTATTATGTAACATTATCTTTGCTTTAAAAAGATACTAGGTCATGTACTATTAATTTGAATTATATATTATAGCTCCTTTAGGGTAAAGAGATCTTAAGCAAGTGAATGAGATTTGCCACAATAGTGAAGTTTCCTTGTCAATGCTGCCTATACAGAGCTACTCTTTTAAGACAGGTAAAATGCAGATGTAAGACCCAGCCCTTCTTTCCTTCAGGTTCTTGAAGCAAATAACAGAAGAATTAAAAAAAATACAGATCAAAGTACCAGCATTGTTAGTGACTACAAATGCCCAATATTCCCCAAAACGCAGAACTCTTAGGCAGCACTTGTGGTTGAAAGCTACACTGCAGATTAGAAATGAGGCAAATAGGATCATAGAGGCTTCTACCTTCCACATGTCATCTATGATTTGGAATTCTAGTGTCTATGGAAGGAGATCAGGCCAACTTTGAATACAGTTACAAGCAGAGAAATTCAGAGAGGTAGAGAGTAAATACAGCTCACCCTCTCAGACAGATTCTTGTTCAGCTGTGCTTAACAAATGGAGTCGAGAAGCTGAGAGTGCAAAGTAAGAACTCACCACACTATTGAGAATAATCAGAAGAAAAATAGTAAGCCTGACTCAAGCCTTGTGTTGGGCTTTTATCTTCATCATATTAAATGCTAGCATCCTCCTAAAGAATAAGGATATAGATATGTCAGAAGAACTCTTTCCACAGGAGAATTATAAAAAGTAATGCATTATTTCAGCAAGGTTTCAAAAGATCAATGGACAAAAATCAATTATATTTCTATAAACTGGAAATTAAAAACCTAAGAATGAAATTAAGAAAATAAAACAATCCCTATTAAAATGACATCAAAAGAATAAAATATTCTACAATTGATTTAACAAATACATTTAAAACTTGTACACTGGAAACCACAAAACTTTGGAAGAAATTAAAGAAGAGCTAAATGGAAGGAAATATAAACCCATTTTCCTGGATCAGAACCCATAATAGCATAAAGAGGGCAATATTTATCAAACTAGTCTACATAATCAGGTCAACTCCTGTCAAAATGCTAGCTGCTTTTTAAAAAAAAGTATATAGAATTTCAAAGCCCACCAGTAGCCAAAAACAATTCTGAAAATGAAGAACAAAGTTGGAGATACATACTTATCAATTTGAAAATTTACTGCAATCAAAAATATGCTATTGCCATAAGGAAAGAGATGCAGATCAAAGGAACAGATGTGTAATTCTGAAAATAAGCATATATATGGTCAGATGATTTTGAGAAGGGTGAAAAGACAATTTAAGGAGGATGAAGAATCATATTTTCAACAAGTGGTTTGGGATAACTAGATATTCCTATGCAAAAGAATGACACTGTATCCCCACCTTACATCACAGGCAAAAAGTAACCCAACATCAATCAGATACCTAGGTATAAAAATAAAACTAGAAAAATACTAGAAGAAACAGTGTGGTGATGCATGCATGTAATCCCAGTGCTCGGGAGGCTAAGGCTGTGAGTTTCAGGTGAGCCTGCATTCTACAGCTACAACTGTCTCAAAAAACAATGCACACACATAATAAAAAAACATAGGGACAAAATTTCATAGCTCTGTGTTATGCATTTCTTGGCTGTGATGCCAAATCACAAGCAAACATAAGTAAATTAGATTTTATCAAAATTGAAAACTTTTGTATCTGAAATGACACAGTCTAGGAAGTGAAAAGACAATCCAAAGAACAGAAATTGCAAATCATATATAGTTTGGCCTGTCCCTGTACAAGTTACACGTATCAGATTCAATCAACTTTGGATTGAACACCACGTAGTTAGTTCCAGGTTGACCGCATCTGTACTGCACATGAACATTTTTTTTTTACTGATCACTGTTGCTTAAACAACACAACGAAGCAAATACTTACATAGTAGTTATATTGTCTCAGGTATGATAAGTAATCTAGACATGATTTAAGGAAAATTGAAGGATATATATAGGTTATAAGTGAACACTACTGTGTATTTTTTTTTTTATAAAAGAGCATGTATGGATTTTGGCACCTGAGAGGATACCCTACAGTGAATCTTCTGCAGATATCAAGAGATGGCTGTATTGAGCACATATAAAGAACTTTTATGACTCAACAAGAAAAAGACAAATAACCTAATTAAAAATGAACAAAATATTTAAATGAACATTTCTCCAAAGAAGATATTCAAATATCCAATAAGCACATGAAAAAGATGCTCAGCTACTTAATCATTAGGAAAATGCAAAGTAAAACCATTATGAGATGCTACATCAAACCCACTAGAGTAGATACAATCACAAATGTGAACAGCAAGTATAAGGACAGATAAGGAGAAATTGGAATCCTCATATATTGCTACTGGAAACATAAAATCATGAGTTGCTTTGTATAGCAAAGTCAGTGGATAATCAAGTCTCTTATTTTTTTTTTAAAAAGGTGTAGTATTTACTTATACTGCCTAATACAATGTAAATATTATGCGTGTAGTTGTTACATTGTATTGTTCAGGGAAAACTAGCAAGTAAAATAATCCATGAATTTCAGTACAGATGTAATGATCATAGGTAAAACTACATAGTACGTGACATAAACAACAATGTTTCTTCTCCAAATATTTTTGATCTGTGATTGGTTAAATCTATGGATGGGGAATCATGAAAACAAGCCAGTGAATATGCAGGACCAACTAACTACAAGATGAATAACCTTGAACCTACTATGAGAGAAGCCCATCACAAACACAGTATTTGATTTCATTTACATTAACTGTCCAGAATAGGCAAATACAGAGGGGGAGAGGGTCGGAGGGTGAAAGAAGAAAAGAAAAGGAAGGAAAGAAAGAAGGACAGAGAGGGAAAGGAAGAGAGAAAAACAGTATTTGTTGAGTACAGAGCAGTGGGGAGGTAGAATGTTGAATGCTTATGAATATGAGGTTTATTTTCTAGGGTAATGAAAGTATTCTGAAATTAGACATCAGTATTGTTTCTGCCTCTATGAATAAACAAAACCCTGTGGAAATGCGCTCTTCAAGTGATGAATTTTATGATATGTGAATAATATTTCAACAAAGCTTTCTCAAAAAAAGGAGTATATTTGAGTTATTGTCCAAAAGTTTACACATCATGTTTTTAGAGGGTGGTTTTTAGGTAAAGATTAACATGTAAAAGAAAGAACTACTTTGTGCATTTTATTCGTCATAAGATATAATAATAAAATGTCATACGTATTCAAGTATTGTAGTAGTAAAGAAAAATAAATAAAAAAAGGATCAAATAGGAAAAAGAAACAAGATGTCTGTTGAAGGAATTCTGGTTAAGATTGCGTTATACAGTGCCTTGTGGGAAGGCATTGTGAAGAACTGTCTAATAAATGACACCAATTTATTATGACATTATTTTTGTTTTTTAGTAACAAATTCCCTAAGTGGGTGAGCTATAGTATATTGCATACTGTTCTATATAGAATCCCTTTGTAGTAAAGTATTAATGTAAGAAAGCTTTTAACTCTTAAAAAATCTTTTCAGATGGAAAGAGATCTTTATTAAATGGAGAGATAGCAATTATAATAATAACATATCTGTTTTAGTTACTTTTTACTCTTGTTCCTGAGACAAAATACCGGATGCCCAACATGGAAGAAGGAAAAGGTTATTTCTTTCAATTTTGGAAGTTTCTTTCCATACTTAGCTGGCTCCAAGCAGCAGGGTGGCATTGTGATTCACCATTCATGGCTGCAAACAACAAAGCACTAACCAGCAAGAGAGAGAGACACACCTTCTTCCTGCTATACATCATATCCTGGCTCTACCCCTGGGTGGGTAAAACACTCACACCACCAATCCCAAGTGCTAGACAACGAACCAGCCACAAACACTAGATTTGATTGCATCCATAACTACATGAGGCTTGGGGGCCACTGACATAAACAATGACATCCTCTTTCAAACATACCCAAAGTACCAGAAAATATAAGATGTAGAAAGCACATAATCTGACTGGTTGAATCCTGGAAGAAGTCCTATATCTTACATAGTTAGAGAAATACATTGATAAAAATTTCTCAGACTCAAAATGAATATTGTGCTAGAAAATATTGTGCTAGAAAAATATATTAACCATTAAAATGTCCTATATAGATACTAATGTCTAAATTTAAAAACCATCCAAACATGTCTTATAAAATACTGCATTAGAAGAAGTTTGCTCCTTTTTTCTTATGCTACCTACTAAAGATCAAATCCAACATGAAATACCAAATAATTGAAATAAAAGTAGAAATGTATTTATGTAAAATGTAGCATTTATTTTCTTTGTTATATATGTATATATTACTATTAATTGGCAGAAGTGCCAATCTTTTCATATGTATTAAAGTACTTGGTGAGGAGAAAAACAAGGTTTTTTTTTTCTTTCTTCTCCTCCTATTTCCCCTTTGCTAGATCCTTTGCTCTATTCCTTTTTCCTTTCCTTTCTATAAAAATAACTACAATTTCTATATTATTCCTAGTTTTTGTTTCAAAGACTCAAAACTTACTAGAAGAGGACTTTTTAGTTCTTGGAAAATCAGCAGAATGCATATTAGGCAGATACATAATGTGACAAATTATCCATGTACTATTCTGAGGTAAGAATAAATAAGATATGATAATATTTCAAACTGTCTGGAGCTTAAATGCTATTGAAGAGTAAAATTTGGTGAGTGCTGGTCTATCTACCATATCAGTTGTCTTTGTTTCTGTTTTAATTCTAGCCATTAGTGTTATCCTTGGTACAATTAATATTTGTTGAGTAAATGTAGCATGGGCTATAGCTATTTATGTTTACTCATTAATACAATGAGATATAACTACATTATCAATATGTAAGAAACTTAACTGCCATTTCTGACAACCACACAAAGAAGATATCAACAAAGACCCAAAGATAAGATTGTTTTATACTGTCTAAGGTAAAACTAATGTCTCCTAAAATGATTGTTTTTTCAAGCTATGCAAACTGGGAATTGATAACTTTATAAAGTTTCCTGATATGATTTATATGACCTCAGAATTAATTTTAAATTTAAGAAATAGTTCCAGTGAAAATCTCTAGCATTTGAGTAATGAATGGAGTAATAATTCACATTGTTCAGTTATGGATCCAAGAACTATAGGGAACTATAGGGAAATTACGAGATTTCCATCTGCATTTTATGTGTTCAGGACAGAGGGGAGATGGAATGTTACATAATAAAGCCTTCCCATTTTCATGTGTGTGTGTGTGTGTGTGTGTGTGTGTGCAAGGACATGTGTGTGTTTCACCATTCCGGACTCTTACCTTGTGACCTCACTCAGGGGCTGTAATAAGTACTATAAAATGTGGTTAACCACATGAAATAGCAGTCTTGCTTATTACAGCTATGAAATGTTTTATCTGTGATTTAAGTAAAAAGCATGATGAGTATTACAGACACATAGGAAAATGCAATCGAAATTCAATTATAATGAAGAATGGACACCTTTCATCTTTCCTGGAACTCTGAAAATACCTCGGTTTTTTTTTTTTGGCAAGGAAAAAGATGTCTTTTGTATTAAAAACTCTTCTCATAATCTCCAATTTTTTTCCCTACTATCATATCAACCTCAACTTCCAAAAGCTCCTCTAGTTTTTGAGTGAAATCCTGTTGGTAATATTTAATGTGGAGAATTTATAGTACTGACCAAAATAAAGTGAATCTACTGGAGATTATCTGCACATATCAAGTAAGTTAGGCAGAATACAAAAAGCACCTACATGAGGATCCAAAAAAGCAAAAAACTGCAGACAGAAAATGAGCAAAGAAACATTAGAAGAAGGATGAGGTTGCTGGTTTATGGAGGGAAAGCCTGGTGCAGGAGTTGGACCATAATGTAGTGGGTGTGGATACAGGAGCAAGACCACTGAGAGAAACCCCTATTATCTGACCGGAAGTCCCACTTGCCGAGGAGACATTGGAAGTTACATGGAAACTACTTGCCTGTTTCTCTTTTCTTTTTTTCCTCACCAACCCCTGTTGTGAACACACATACCTAGTCTTAGAGCTGCACTGATGTGGTGTGGACAGCAGCAGTGGAATGAGTATGTAAAACTCCAACAAGAAACTGTCCTCCCTCAACACAGGAATAAGAACAATAGGATCCTGAAATCTGAATATAGTTTGTGGGGTTGGAATTCTAGAAGCATTTTTCTTCCTCTTTGATTTGGTGGCTTTACCCTACGGACTGACCTAGTAATTCAGAAATGTGCAAGGATTTAAGGGGAGAAACACATTGTAGGACATATGGGGAAATGAGGACCTGCTGGGACCAGAGAATGTGGGAAAATCCTGGAGAGAATTGAAGAAGGCAATCCCCTAACTCCGTGATAAACTGAAGCAAGGCCTATATATGGAACAGACCCAAAGAAACAAAAATACAGATCACAGCACTGTTGAATGAAGTTGAAAATAAAATATAAAGAGAAAAATCAGTTAAAGTTTAATTATTTAAAAAGAATAATAAAACTGAAAAATCAAGACACAGAGATAGAGATAGAAATAGAGGTAGATTACTAACGTTAATAATAAAGGGAGGATATCCCTATAGACACAAAATTTGGTAAGTTAGATGAAATGGACTAATTCATATAAAGACACAAAGTACCAAAACACACTCAAAGAGAAATGCATAACCAAAATACTATGTGCTGTATATATGTGGGGAAAATGTGTATATATACATAAAAAAGACATGATCAAAATATACAGTGCATGTTTAAAGTTAAAAATATTACAGGAAAAAGACACTGTCATTAATTATCGCCCTTATTTTGAATGACAATGTTTTTGCCTCGTTCTTAAGCAGTTCTGGAAGTTCTCTTTTGTGTCTTTATGAGATGTGATCAAAAGTGTGGCTGAATGCTGGTGGCAAGTGGGAAAGACAGATAGATTCATGAAAATGTTGCGGTGTGTCCTCATTCACCTCAGTCTCTGGATATGGCACCAGCACTGTGCATCTTCCGGCTCTTCCTCAAAGCCAAAATGACCAGGAAAAGTAAACAGTTTCAATCAGTTCAGGACACTGAAGCATCATGACAGCACAATCCAAGACCTTCAAGAAAGGAGACTTCCAGAACTGCTTTAGAAAGTGACAAGAATGTGGGTAAGTGTGTTTCAAGAGAAGAGAAATATTGAGGAGGATTAATGGCACTGTGTATTCTACTGCAATAATTTAAAAATTTATTCACTGTATGGTTTTGATTATGCTGCACATATAAAGTTAATTAAGCTTATAGTTAAAAATGTTCTGATAAAATTCCTAACCTAGATGATTTTCCAGGTGAGCTATAACTAACATTTTATTATTTTGTTTTAGTTGTTTTGTAGTACTGGTGTTAGAAACCAGCCCTATCTCATTTGGTTACATCCCTAGCCCTTGTTTTAATTTTTAGTTTAGAGACACAGTCTCAGTAATTTGTCCAGATTTCTAGGCTCCAACTTTCTATCCCACTGATTCAGCCTCTCAGAGTGATGAGATTGTGGAGTGTGTTCCCACACCTGGTTTAAAGCATTTTAAGAGAAACAATATAATTCTATGCTATCTCTTCCAAAAAATAGGAAAGGCATATTGTCCATCACCTTTCATGAATCAAGCAATAATACACTGACAGCAAACAAGACAAAGATTACAAAAAAGTTATGGACCAGTATTCTTGAATAACCTTCAAAATCTTCAAGTAAGTATTAACAAACCAAATATAGAAAAATTTAAAACTATAGTACTTTTTGATGAAGTTGGGTTCAGATTAAAGACAGAAAATGAGCTTAACATTAGATAATCCATTAAGTTAAAATACTGTTGAAAGAAATTTAAGAGAAAACACACAGAAAAATGGGAAGATAGTCCATGTTCATGAACTGGATAATCACCATACTACCCAAAATTATGTATTTCTTCAATGTAATCCACCCAAAAATACCAATGATAGTCTTGACAGCAAAGAAAAACACAGTCTTAAAATTCATATGGAATCACAAAAGACCAAAACAGCCAAAACAGTCCTAAAGGAAAACCATGACAAAAGAAGATTGAAAAGAATATCAGAAAATTGAATTACATCCCTTGCTCATGGATAGTAAGAATCAACATAGTAAAAGTGGCCACACTCCCAAAATTGTTATACAGATTTATTTAATGCAATCCCAATCAAAGTAACTTTAGCATACCTCACAGAACTAGAGAAAACATTCCTAAAATTCATTTGGAACCAGAAGAAACCTAGAATAACAAAAACAACTCTTGACAACAAAGGCAAGGCAAAGGGGCATTACAATTCCTGACTTGAAACTATACTACAAAGCTATTGTGATTAAAAAAAAAAACACGGTACTGGAAAAACAAAATACAAAAACCAGACTTGAGGATCAATGGAACAGATTATAAGATGCAGAAACAACTCTAAACATACTCAGACACCTTATCTTTGACAAAGGAGCCAAGCACATTCACTGGAAGGAAGCCTTTGTAATAAATGGTGCTGGAAAACTGGCTTTCCACATGCTAAAGACTAAAACTAGACCTATGTTTATCACCATGCACTACACTAAAATAAAAATGAATCAAAGACAAAAATACTAAAACAGAAGCACTGAATCTGATGGAAGAGAGAATAGAGAGAACTCTTGAAAACATAAGTGCAGGCAAAGATTTCATGAACAAAACCCCAATTGCATAGGAAATAATACAAAGAATCAATAACTGGGATTGGGATCTCCTCCTACTAAACAACTTTTGCACATCAAAATAAATCACCAATAGAGTGAAAAGACAAACCACAGAATGGGGGAAAATCTTATTCAGTTGTCCTGTAGACAAAGTACTTGTATCTAGAACATGTAAAGAACTGAAAAAAAATGAGATCCCCAAATTTAAAGATCCAGTGCAAAAATGAGCATCTGAGATGAATACACACTTCTCAGATGAAGAACTATATATGACAAATAAATATATGAAAACATATTCAACATCACTGATCATTTGAGAGATGCAAATTAAAACAATGCTGAGATTTCATCTCACTCCAGAAAGAACGGCTATCATCAAGGAATCAACCAATAACAAATGCTGGAGGGGCTGTGGGGAAAAAGAATGCTTCTCCACTATTGGTGGGAGTGTAGACTGGTACAATCACTGTGGAAATCAGTATGGAGAGCCCTCAAAAATCTAGGATTACAGGTCCCATTTGACCCGTCTATTCCTCTTCTGGGTATCTTCCTGGAAGAATTATAAACATCATACCACAGTGATATATGTGCATCCATCTTTATAGAAGCACTATTTGTAACCCAAATGCCCATTCACTGAGGAATGGATAAAGAAAATGAGAAAATGTGGGTTTTAAAAATATATAATGGAGTAGCACTTTGATGTAAAGAAGGACAAATCTGAGGCATTTCTAGGTAAATGGATGCAACTTGAGACCATACATTTTAAGTGAAATAAATTGAACTCACAAATATAAACATTTCAGTGTCTCCTTAGTATGAAAACCTGAAAGACGAAATGAGAACCAAACACATTCAACAGATATTGTGAAACAGGAAGAAATTGCTTAAAAGCAAAGGGAAATTAGGATTGGGGAGGACAAAAGGAAGGAAAGGAACAGGAAAAACAAAAAACAAAAAGTGGATAAAATGGAAACACAACTATGTAAATAGAGAAAGATAAGTTGCAGGGAGGTGGGGGATTAGGGAAAAAAAGAGGAATCAAAATATATCATGTATGGGTAATATCCCCTATGATGGATATGATGAGTATGTATATCTAAAATGCATAAATAAATTTATTTTAAAAATATAAAAAGAAAAAAATGATAACACACATAGACACACCCTAGAAGTAATAAAATACTTGACTTCAAAATGTATTACCAAGCTATAGCAACCAAAACAACACAGTATTGGTACAAAACTGAGATACAGGCCAATATAACAGCCAATTAATTTCCTACAAAGAGATAAATACATTGGAGAATACAGAATCTCTTCAATAAATGGTGCTGGGGAAATTGGATATACAAATGCAGATGAATGAAACTGGGCCTTTACCCTTTACAATATGCAAATCTCAGCTCAAAATGGATCAAAGATCTGAATATATGCCCTGAAACTATGAAATTATTACAAGCAAACACAACACTAGGGAGACATAGATTAAGGCAAAGATTTCTTTGGATAGGGCCTCAAAAGCATAGAAAATAAAGTTAAAAATATACAAATGGGATTACATCAAATAAAGAAGTCCCTATATAGCAAAGAAAATAAGTGTTGAGAGATAACCAGAAAATGTGACAAAATATTTGCAAAATATTCATCTGATTGATTATATCCAGAATATATAAAAAGCAAAACCAAATTAATATCAAAATCCAAATACCAATTTTAAAAGTAGGCAAGTGCTCTAAATAGATACTTCTCATAAGACATACAAATGACCAACAGGAATATGAAAAAACGGTCATTCTCACTAATCACCAAGGACGTGCACATTAAAACTATAATGGGACATTATCACAACCCAATTAGAATGGCTAGTGTGAAAAACACAAAAAAAATATTCTGGCAAGAAAGCACATAAGCGAGAACTCTTACCCACTGCTGATGAAAACATAAATTAGTACAGTAAGGAGAGTCTTCTGAAGATTAAAAATAGAACTACCATGTGATTCACCAGTCTCATTACTTGGCTTATATCCAAAGAGAATGAAATCATTACATCAAAGTGAGTCTGTACTCCTATGTTTAGTGTAGCACTACTAACAATGCACAGGATAGGGAATCAACTAACCTGTTCGTCAATGGATGAAAAGATAAAGAAAATAAAGCCTATACATAGAGGAATATTACTGAGTCACGAAAAGAATGAAATTCTTCCCTTTGTGCCAAACCGATAGAATTAAGGGTTGATGTTAAGTGAATAAGTCAGACACAGAAACACATGTTCTTACTTATTTATGGAAACTAAAAAAAGTCAGTCTTACAGAAGAAGAGAGCAGTGTAGTGGCCACCTGGAAGAGTAACTAAAGTGTACAACAATCTATGATATATTTTAAAATAACTAGAAGAGTCTACTAATTCCCCAAACAAAATGATTTTTTAGAGATGGAAGTGGAAATGCTAATTAATTTCATGATTACACATCATGTATATGTTTAAAAATATAGAGATGTTCAAATATGATGTGCCAAGAAAAAAAATCATTCTTAAAAGTCAACTAAGTTAATCATGGTATATAAAGAGTTTAAAGGGGAAAAAAGCATATAATCTCACAGCAAACATAGAAAAGCACTGGACAAAATTCAATGTCTATTCACAATTTCTTAAAAAATCCAAAAACCTGTTGTCAAACTTTAAAAATGGTTTTATATCAGAAGGGGAATCTACTAACAAAAACAAGAATGTTATAGTTTATATTTTAGAAGAAAAGACTGAATGCTTTCTTGCTACTATCAGGAATAAGATAAAAATATCTTTTATCACCACTCATTCAATATTATTTTGAAATTCCTAAGTTCTCAAAAAAAAAATGTAAAAGAAATAAAGGCATACAGACTAGACAGGAAAAAAAAAACCCAACTATTTCCATTTGCAGAGCAGATAACTGCTTCCATGAAAAATTTCAAGGAATTTATAAGCACACACACACCTGGAAATAAGGAATGTTAGGAAGGTGACAGGGTATAAGGTGAACAGACTATAAAAATATTGTATTCCTATGTAACAGTGAAACATAATTAGAAATTTAAAATTTTAAAAGTACCATTTATGATATGAATACTTAGATTCTAAAAACTCTAAGCAATCATATTAAATCTAAAAAATCTAAAAAATATAATGGTAGGGAATATATGCTAAAAGTTATACAATATTTGTCAAAGAAATACAAAAATTCAAAATAAGAGAAGATATACACTATATTTATGGACTAGAAGTCTTCATACTGTCAGGATGCTAATTTCTCCCAGTAACCTTTAGATTCAATGAGACCACATTTAGAATTAGCTTACAAATGCCATCAAGATGCATCTCATGCTTGTCTAGAAAGTTAAAAGAACAGATGTTGCTAAACAATTTTGAAGAAAAACAGAACAAAACTGAACTAATCACACTATCTTATTTCAAAACTTATGACCAACTACAGTAATACACTTATAACAAACTATAGTAATAATCCCAGTTCAGTGTTGGGGACATACATAGACATACATAGACCAATGAACAGAATAGGAAGTCCAGAAATAAAGCCACAGAATATAGTCATGTTTTCTTTTCCAAAGGTGAAGTTTATTGGCAAATTTATACTTTTTCAACAAATGTTCGTTAGGAAATTTGCAACTTGCATGCACAAAGTTGTAAATAATTCCTTATAGACATGAATGTTAAATCAGCAAGTATATCACTTTTAGAAGAAAATCTTTGTGATTTTTACTGGGCAATGAGGGCTTAGATTGATACTCAAAGAAAAAAATTGATAAATTAGATTTTATCAAAAAGGAAATTTTATTATATGAAAATATTATTAAGAAAGTAAAAGTATTAGTCACATACTGGAACAAAATATTTATAAATTTCATCTCCTAAAAAGCCTAAAAGCAGATTACATAAAATTCAGCACAAAAAGAAAGCAAGCAACCCAAATCTTAAATGCACATGAGTTGAATAGATCCTTCAAAGGAAATATACGGAAAGCAAGTAAACACATGAAATCATGTTCAAGGGCATCAGGCATTGGGAAATGAAAATTTAAATTGAAATGAGATGTATCATTATACATTAAAATGGCTAGTATTAAACATAAACATTATTAAACATTAGCAGGTGCTAGCAAGATGATTAATAGGAACTGTCACACATCCATAATGGCTGATTTAGCTTACTTTCTTAAAAGGACAATCTTTAAAAGTTCAGAATAGACGATTTCCAAAGAAAGAGTATAACTTAATAATGAGGAATTAAAACTGAAGGTCTACCAGGATTTCTGGATTTGACTTCAGAAAGTTGGTAGAGACAGAGTAATCCAAAAAGCTTTGCCTTGGCCTTGCTTCTAAGAGGACCAAGAGATGGAGGGAAGGAGAAAGGGGACATAAAAAGAACTAACATGTATTAGGCACATGTGCCCACTCTCCACAATGTATATAATAATTATGTACTAAAAATGTGTACTAAAAAATAAAAATAAACAGGAAGAACCAGTATAGCTGTAAGTCAAATAAGCTAACTTTAAAGGGGGTGCAAATTCTTCTATTTGCTGAGAAAAGCTGGTATTTCTCTGCTGGCCTGAATTTTGAATAGTAGTTCATTTGTTTAACTTTTCAGAAGTGTTAAGTGAGGTTTTACTTCCAAGTATCTTTTTAACACAAATAGAAATGTTAAGAGCAAACTGTGAGAATATTTTTGATTACAGGCTGTGACATATTTGTCTATTTTAAGATGATAATTCTTAGGAACTCAGAACCAATTTTAAAGAAATTATACAACACATTATTTATTTTGTCAAGGTTTTCTTGTATTTCTAAGATTTTATGGCTAAAGAAGGAGTTTTAAGAGTCATCCCAATTCTTGCTCAGTATGTTGGTTATTGCAAAGGTTTAAATGGGTTCTGGAAATTCAGTCACCAATGGGACAGAGTGTGGAGGTTAGGCTTGGTGAGCAGTGGTTAGGTCAGGAGAGAAGAGTGAATGAATTCATGTTGTTAATCTGGAGGGAAGTTCATTATCACACATGAGTTGGATCCTTGTAATTTTCCTTTCTTTCACCCTCTTGATCCTTTTGCTTTCTACCATGAGACAACATGAGCTAGCCCTATCAGGTGCTTGGACTTCCTACTTTCCAGGATTGTAAGAAAGTAACTTTTAAAAATAGTTTACTGATTTTGTGACATTTTAGAAGCACAAAGACATTTGTCTACTGCTACATACTGGAAAACAAGAACATGAATCTTATATAAGATTCTACTGACTGCATCTTATATAAGATGATCTTATATAAGATGCAGACTGAATCTTATATAAGATTCTGCTGACTGCATCTATGTAAGACCAGCTACATCACGTAGCTGCTCGTTTTTGTTGAATACATATTGGTGTTCAATACTCCATGCACTCAGTGACCACCATGTTGGATAACACTATACCAGTATAGAATAGGGATGAAAACAGTGCGTCTTGGAGTAAAGAAAGCAGTGGTTTCCATTCTAGCCATCAACCTCAGTTTGCATTCAACCAATGAAAGAATACTTCTTATCTGGGAAGATTAACCCAAACAATGTATGTAAAATGTGCCTGGTGCATCATAAACAAAAAATAAATGTTAATTATGAAGAATTTTTGCTAGAAACTGATCACTAGGTGTATATAGCCTTCATGGGTTAATTTAATTTTTCTTTGAAAGAGTCTAATCCAAAGTTGAGTAATAATGTATGTTGCTGAACAGGACATCATTTTTTATTTTTTTGTCACAGTATCTCTGAGATTTGAAGATTAATAGGACAAGGAAATGGGAAATGGGAAAGAGATGAATTCACTTTATTTTCTTTGAATCTATGCATTCCCAGAATATGAAAAGACACGAGATGTGCTGAGTTTGGGAAAAACAGTCATGATCTTGGTGTTATTAATAATGATAAAATGACACTTCCCAAGTAATTATGAGGAAATAAAATCATTTAGAATAGAGTTTGTAGCTAAAAGGGAATGGTGGAAGGGACAGAGAAGAGGGACAGAGAAGAGGGATTAATACCAGGGATTCCTAGGCTAAAACTTCAGGGTACACTTACCTCATTCATTATTTATTTTTATTTATTTGGTGCTGCTAGTGTCATGGTTCATAATGTACTTAAATACTCAAGATCATTTCCCAGTCTATAAATATGTTTTACAATAGAAGTTTTTGATGATCTCACAAGCTACAGTGCACTTCATTACAGAGTATACTTCAGCAGAGGATGAGCTTTAGTGGGGTGACCTGTCTCACTCAGCTCATCCATCACGTCTCTTGTCACACTGTTTACTTTTTCACACTGTGCTGAAGCCATTAAGAAGGAGCATGAAGGTAGGATTGGCTACATGCTGTTCTCCTCTTGACCTGGCAGGGAATTAATCTTGGATGCTCAATTTAATGCTTTTTAACAATGGTTGTTGGGAGGAAAAGTTTATTGCATTTAAAAAAGAGGGAAAAAAAGAAGAAAGGAAAAAAAAAGAAAAGAAAGAGCACCCATTTAAAACACAGAACTTAATTTTAGTGACATAACATCTTTGGTAGAAAAGGTCTACGCATCTTTTTGCCACTGCAAAATGTAGTCAATTGCTACAAGAGTAGAATGCTTCCTTATACATTAGAGTGATCAAAAATTAGTAAAAGGTTCGAATTTGTAAGCAATCATTGCAAATGGTGGTAGTTTATGGAAGAGTAAAAAAAAATGTTACCATCAATTTAAGAAAAGCTTTGAAAGGTATTTGGATTTACCAGTTTTAGTTTAGAAATCTTTGTATTATTTCTAACTTCAAAAAGTCACACAAAATACATAAAGTAAAAGATGATAAGTAAAATACCTATATTTCTCTGCTGACATTGATGAAAATGAACAAAAAAGTAGGGTAACAATATCATCTATAATTAAACTAAGGTGCAAATACAACCGTGACTCATGGACTAAAATAGTTTGTCCAAGACAGACATTTGCTCCAATGTGAGGTAAAAAGACAAACACCCATAAATCTTTGCAAGCTTCCCAGCATGATACAGATCTTTCTGAAGGTGAATTAGTAGGTCCTAAGAGACCCAGCAAAGGTTCTTCTCTTCAGAGAATGAAGACTGAGCAGACAGAACATCAGAGACAAAGAAACATTCTTGCGCTGTTCTTGCAACTGGTAGACACTTACTGGGGAGGAGGTGAATGGAGAAGAAACAAAAGAAAAAAAGAGAGAAACAAAGTAGTAATGAAATTTATCTAGGAGTCCACTGTTTTAGAGATTTGCTTTCCCAGAAGAGAAATGTATTTCTAGAGCAAAGAAATGCATTTCTGGAGCAGAAGATACACTCATGAAAGTATCTATGCTAGTCTCAGTCTACTCTCTGCATGCATATCTGTGCTCATACTAGTGGGGAGCAAAGTCACACAATGACAGCTAGTACTCGGAAAGGATAAAACAGTGGCACCTGCTAATGACCTTGACACCCCTCATCTCCTGCCACAAACAAAGTCAAAAGGGAACACAGCGACCAATTCATACACTTCAGGGGATTGGAAATGAGGAGGACTTCTTACATGCTGCCTTATACATTTTTTTTGTAAACATAGCATTTTATTGACAAAATGTTTACACCCTTCTTAGAACAAATTTTATAATGTTTTAGCATGTAATATCTATAAAAGTATATTATAGAATATTCAAACTAAAACAGTATCCTACACTTTTAAAAAAAATAGAAACATGGAATCTTTGGCAGTTTGGTGAGTATCAAAGAATCTACAAAGAAGATGAAGGGAAAGAAAAATAAGAGATGAAAGGAGCTTTGGTCATTCTTAGGAAAATAATAAAGTTATGAATCCATTATTGGAGAAAAAGAATCCATATTAGAAAGAGTTAAAGAAGAAAAGATACTGCTAAAATTATAAGCAATGACAAAGGAAGACAAGCATCATAAAATAATAAATGCTAAGTAAAACTAAATACCCATGAAAGTTTATTACATGAAGCAAAGAATAAAAGAGAATACTTAAAATATAAAACTGGACATATGAACAACAACAACAAAAACCTCTCAGCCAAATAAAACAAGGTTCAAAAAATATAATACAAGGAAAATTTCTTATGAAAAAGGAAGTTCTAGTTCATAAATGCATGCAGATTTTAGAAAAACTACTTACAGAATAATCAGTAGAAACATGTATTCTGGTGAAGGTTTTGGACTGTGGGAATTAGAAAGAAATCTTAGGCTATGGAGCCAAAAGACATTAAATCACCTATAAGATATAAAAATCAGGCTGGCCCGATTATCTCATAAGCAATACTCACTCCCAAAGGACACAGCAGCAACAGCTACTGATTTTAAAGAAAAACAAAAAAGACTTACAGATCCATCCTGGGGTAAGTCAACATTAAAGATACAGTGATAACTTATTGTAAAAAGTAAATATTTGGAAAAATCTATGCTCTCAATAAATGACTGGATGAAGATACACAATTCAGAGAAACTGTAAAACGGAAGGATGATCAGTGAGACCTGGCCCCAGCTCAATTCAGAAGAAATGAAATGAGCCATCCTGGGAGTTACAGTTATAAAAGAGATGGTCAATGTTCTAAACATTTATAATTTCAATCTAATAATACAGCAGACATAATGTGGTTGTGAGGGGGATAGGAAAAATATGTTAGCCAATTTCTTTATCTTCCACAAAAAGTCATCAATGATTTCTTAGCACAGGTACCTCTGTGTAATCAACATGGATAATACAGTGATGCCTCAATTGTCAAATGGCTCCAAGCTCAAACTTTCCACTACTTGAATAGCGAAGTTCAAAAAATTCTGCTCAGTGTTCTAACTTTGCTCAATAGTCAACTGGAAATCCAACCTGAAAATACCCGGATGGGCTGACAGTGGGTCATGCACTCTGTCTGGCGTAGACACCAAGGGGTGACGCTTCAGTCTAAGTGCAGCTCTCACCCAGACAACACACTGTAGTGCTTGTGTTAGTGCATTACGATATTTGTCACTGTGCTTTTTTGCACCTTAGTTGTATAAAATATCCTAAAGGCTGCAAATAAAGTTAGCGATACCAGTAGTAAAGCTAAGAAGAAAGCTATGTGAATCACGATAGAGTTAAAGAAAAAAATGGTTGCAAAATTTGTTAAAGTCCTGGAAAAATGAATTTATAAGTGTAATTTTTGGACCTCAGAACCATTTATTTGGTTTTCCATTACTTCTTATGGGAAAAATATGCTGTTCTCAATCTTTTTGATGTTTGAACATGAACTTGGAACGAACTGAGTTTTACAACCAAGATATCACTGTATTGGCATTATGAGAAATGAAGAAAAGTAGTTGTGGAAGAATATATGTAGTATGATACTAATTACAAATCTTTGGTGGGGTGAGAAGTGTACAGGATTAGCAAGAAAGGAGACCTTCTAACACTTATAACCAGTGTGAAATTCCCACAGTGCTTCTATAATTAATATCAGATAAATTTACATTTTGAAGTCAGGTGTGGTTTTGCACACTCATGATCCTATAAGCCGGGGAGGTTGAGACAAGAGGATTGCAAGTTTGAGTCTAGCCTGGGCAATTTAATAATTTAGCAGGAAACGTTCTGAAAAGGAGCAGGGTGCTGGGGATGTAGTTCAAAGTTATGGTCCTGGGTTCAATCCCCAGTATCTAAATAAATAAACAAATAAATATTCACCTTTCGAATGGATAAACACATCCACTATACTTAGTCACCATGTTGATCTGATAATTTATTGTGTAACTTACTTTTCTGAAAGCATTAACTTTTTTAAAAATTCAAGGCAACATATTCAGACTTTTTTTTTCTTTTGGGGTACCAGGGATCAAACTCATAATCTTGTGCTTGTCAGGCAGGTGCTTATGCCACTTAGCTAAATCCTCAGCCCTATATTCAGGCTTTTATTGATTATCCTGAAGCACATTTAGTTGTTAAATATAGTCTCAGCAGACTCGTTTACCGCATCACTGAGTCCAAGGGCCCATCAAATGATTGCACCTTAAACTGCACACATGTTCTCTCAGGCCTGCAGATCTCTTAAGCAACAGCTTTACAGTATCTATACACCAGCTTCTAAACTGAGAGACTAAAACAAGAAATAGTAAGAAAATGGACTTACCAAGGGAAGCAAAGCACCTAATCAAATTAATCAGCAATAGTTATCCAGAGGTTATGGACTATCATGGACTATGAACTATCATCTTACTGGTCACTCACGATTACACTGAATTGTGAGGAAAACCACAGAGCTAAGTGTTTCTGGGAGTCATTATGGATATCTGTAGGCAGTTCCAAAGTCCCTACACTCAGCCTTTCTGAGCCTGCCAAACCTTGACCTGTTTCTAGTGCATCTTCTTGTGTTTGATTCACAGAGCAGCTCTCTAGGAAGGGCTACAGGGTTTGGGAGGACCTGTCATAAAAGTGAAGGAAGATGCGCTCTGATTGAGTAGCTGCCAGCAATTCAGACAGCAGCCACCTGGCTTGAAGACACACTGAATGTAAAATCAAACTCACATTCCTCAGCAGGTAAGTGCAGTAAGTGCAATGAGCTGCACTTATTGCCATCATGTGTGCAGTATAGATTATATTAAGATGTGAGAATAGCAAGTTTGTAGGTTTTACCCCAAGAAAACAAGAAAACTTGTACAGAGTATGCTTAAACAATTCATAGAGAGTTAATTTTAAGTTCCCTTTCAAAAGAGAATGATCCTAGTACATTTTTTTCCTAAGAGAAATATTGAAATAGAGTTATTTAGGGGTAAAACTAAATTATCGTAAAGTCAGAGCAAGTTCACTGCTATTTTAAAGTAATTGTAATCTAGCTCCATTGTTTATTTAATAAGGGCTTTTTCAATGCTTACTAAAATAAGCATCTATACTGTAATAGAAGACTCTCATTTTAAAGAGTAAACATGAAGTCTAATTGGGGTTATTTGTAACACAAGTAACTATTCAAGTGAACAAGAAAAATGCAACTTTAAAAAAATCCTATGGCAAATCTTTCAGTAAAGCAGAAACTTACTCTTTCACTTTCATGTTCTGGAAAATTGAATTCTTAGTTGGGCAGTTTGCCTAAAAAGATAACAGTTCTCTTTATCAATTACAGTTATCCACAAACACTTAACCTATTAGGGTTTGAGACATATTTTTTGAAAAAGGTTTTATATCTGCATATACGTTTTAATTATTTTTCTTGACAGTACTTTTAGTATATATCCAGTTTCGATTCCAGGGGTTAAAAATGCTACTGCATTTGGAGAGCTACCAAATAAACTCTAAAAGATAAAAATCTGAAGCTGGGTGGTGAGGATGGTCACATCTAATTTCTATTTTTTAATACTCATGAAAAATATCACCCTGTGATAAAGAAAATTAAAATAATATTTTGATCAGAAATGACAAATGCCTGTATCATGTGCTAGTTTATCAACATCACAATTATGTGTGGGAATGTGTGTATCTGTCTACATCATCTCTATTTTGTGATATTGCCTGTAGAATTCTCTTTTTAATATTATATCACAAAATTCTTGGGAATCTATTTTTAAATTCAAATAATCATATTCTATTCTATCAATATCCTATTTTGAAAGATTTTTATCATATTTATTATGTAACTATCCACTAATTTTTGGAAATTTAAGAATTCCAGACAGTTTAAAGTCTTTTAATGATTTTTACTTCCCTATATTTGGAGCTAAAATGTTCCCAAGGTCATTTTGACCTTCTCATGTATATCTCCCTTTAAAATCATCTATACTGTTTCAAAATGGAGGCCAGGCTGGAGACACCCTTTCAATAGCTTTTTTTTTTCTTACACCCCTTGGAATTATGTTCATCAGGTTAACAAAATGCTTCTCTCCTCACACAAGACCCAGCCTACAGGTTAACATCTTTCAGTTTTTCTTGGATGCCCTTCCCACACCGAGACCCTTTATTTTTCCCTTTGCATGTACAGAGAATTTGCTACTGTGTTGTAGCACCTAAGGACTTACTGAGCATTTCATAAGGAATTGTTCAATTACAGGATGGATGGGTACAGTAAACCAGAGTTTCATCTACTTGCACGAAGACAGTCCTAAAGGTCTCGTATGGGTGTCACCTTGCTGGGTTTGTAAAATTAACACAATTCATTTATCTTAATTATCAGACTTATGAAATTGAGAGTACAAAGGTAGCCTATACTTAAGGTGTTTCATCTGCTGACTTTAAATCTTTGTGATTGTTAAATGGCACAGATACATTATATGATAACAGCAAAAATTAATGTATTAAGATTTTAGGTGATATTTAATTTCCACTTGAAAGTCTAATTTCTGGACTACTAAATGACTATGTAGAGAGGAGGGGAAAAAAGAAAGAAGTATCTTAAAAGCAAAAAAGGAGTTAGCTTAAGGTACATTATTAACAGGTATTGCTATTTATTGAGACGAACAGTAAAAAATGTGATTTTGTTTTATTTGTCTAGTTTCTTTCCTTGATATGGATTCTAATTCAAGCTATGATGCTGGCTCCCTGTGAAAGCTGTGTGTTTTAGGTTTGTTTTTTGCTGTGCTCTAAAATATCACTCTTGGAAGTCTGAATATGAAGAAGTATGCAAAAACTTGTTTTCATTTCTGCAAGTTGTTTGCTAATTGAAATTAATAAACTATTAAAATTATCTTCAACTGCACGAAATTTGCCATCAAATGTTGTGTGAATTGGTACTGCTCATTTTCTGTAGTTTAATTTTCTCCTTAGTTAAAATAAGGATGTTAAATTAACCCATCTTGAAGTGTTAAGATTCTGTGGTATTCCGTTTCCATATGTATCATTCCTTGGCTATGTTTTCATATGTTTAAAAAACTTAAAATTTAAGAGTATGTATGATTCAGAAAATTATTAAATATTTGGAAATACTCTTACAGCAAATTAAAGTATAATGCATAGTGAAAGTACTCAGTTGGTTAACCTACAGCTATAAAGAATTCAAGATAAAATATACTCGATCAAAAAGGTTTTAAAAATATGAGAGTTAAAATAGAGTTAAAATGGATGTGAAAGGAATCTAAAATATGTTCAGAATCCCAAGTTGCTTTACAGTGCTCCTCTGATAAGTGCTCAATAAGTGGTAACTAATATAAATTTTCTCTTTACATTTTATTGTCACTAAGTTTGAGGGACTGCTCCCTCCACAGGGGATACTGTATAGGGATGATGGGCATCTATTAATATCTTCACTCATTTAGACGTGATTTATTAAGCATCTAGTAAATGCAACATCTACTGCTTGGCTAGATGTTGCAGATATAATGGCAAACAAGACAGCATGGCTCCTGCCATCACTTAGCTTTCTCATTTTTCATTGTAAAGTACTCAAAAACATACTGAAATAGAAGATATTTGTTCTCTATTTAGCAAGAATACAAATAGCCACCCCAGTGCCTGTTATAAATTTCATACTTTTATGCTTTCTAACCACTATTCTTAATACCTTTTAAGCTTTTTTCCACATGAAAATAAATCCTGAGGAATAATTACTCATCAATAAAAATAAGCAAAATACAAATACATGTAACAACATAGATGCTATGTGAAAGAGGTTAAATACAAAAGACTACGTATAGTATTGTATTTATGTGAAATGTTAGATCAGGCAAGATTACAGTGACAGGGGAAAGACCAATGATCTCCAAGGACTAGGAGTCAGAGAGTAGAACAATGTAAAACAGCACAAGGGATCTGCTCATATTTTGACTGTTGCTTATTGTTGGTGGTTGAATAATTATGCAATTGTCAAAATTCCTGAAAGTGTGTAGATACAAAGAAGGTTTACTGCTTGTAAACTGTACCTCAATAAAGCTAAACTCTTACATTCTTGTTATCATTTCCAAAAAATATTCCATGGAATGAACTGATTTTAAACCACAGAAACAAAAGACCCTATTTATTCCTACAGGTTTTCTAGCTCTATTCCCAAAGGAAGATATGTACCTAAGCTTTTCTGTTCACACCCACATACACGAAATACCTTAAAGTAAAAATATTCTAATTAAAACTTATCCTTGGCTTTTTCAAAAAATGACAATAACAAATCATTATAAAGAATATTACTTCCACAGAAAAGACCTATAATAGCAAAGGCAATCCTGGGCAACAAAGGCAAGGCAGGAGGCATCACAATCCCTGACTTGAAACTGTACTACAAAGCTACTATGATAAAATCAGCACAGTATTGGAAAAAAAACAGACCTGAGAATCAGTGGAACAGTTCATAAGATGCAGACATAACTACAAACACACTCAGACACCTTATCTTTGACAAAGGGGTCAAACACATTCACTGAAAGAAAATCTTTTTAATAAATGATGCTGGAAAATCTTGGATTTCCACATGCCAAAGACTAAAACTAGACCCATGTCTATTGCCATGCACTAAACTAATGTCAAAATGGATCAAAGATATAAATATTAAAACACAAACAGTAAATCTGCTGGAAGACAAGGTAGGTAAACATCTTGAAGACACAGGGATAGGCAAAGAGTTCATGAACAAAATGCAAATCACATAGGAAGTACTTCAAAGAATAAACTGGGATCTCATCTTATTAAAAAGTTTGTGCATTAAAAGAAATTATCAACAGAGTGAAAAGACTACTCACAGAATGGGAAAAAATTTTAAACAACTGTCTTCCAGACAAAGGACTTCTATCTAGAGTATAAAGAACTGAAAAAATCAGGCCTCCCCAAATTCAAAGACATAATCCAAAAATAGGCATCTGAGATGATCATGCATTTCTCAGATGATGAAATACAAATGGCAAATAGATATATGAAAAAAAGGTTCAACATCATTGGTCAGTCAAGAAATACAAATTAAAACAACACTGAGATTCATCTCACTCCAAAAAGAATGGCTATTGTCAAGAAATCAACTACTATCAAATGTTGGCAAGGCTGTGGGGAAAAAGGAACACTTCTCCACTGTTGGTGGGATTGCAGAATAGTACAATCACTGTGGAAATCAGTGTGGAGAGTCCTCAAAAAACTAGGATTGGATGTCCCATTGCAACCAGCTATTCCCCATGTGGGTATTTTCCCAGAATAGAAACATCATACCACAGCAATATATGTGCACCTGTGTAGTTAACAGCACAATTTGTAATTGCTAAATCTTGGAAACAACCCAAATACCCATCAAAAGAAGAATAGATAAAAAAGATGTGGTATTTTTCTACAATGGAATACTATCAGCTAAAAAGGATAAACTCAAGACTTTTATGGTAAATGGACACAGCTAAAGACTATGTTCATAAATGAAATAAATCAGACACTCACATGTAAACATTATATTGTCTCCCTAGTGTAAGAAACTCAGAGTTAACAACAAAAGAAATCACCAAAAAAGTAAAAGACAAGCCACAGAGTTAGAAAAATTTATAGCCAACTGCTCCTCAGATAAAGGACTTATATCTAGAACATATAAAGAATTGAAAACATCAGGCACTCCAAATTCAAAGACCTAATCCAAAAAGGGCATCTGAGATGAACATGCATTTCTCAGATAAAGAAATATGCATGGCAAATAAATACATGAAGAAATGTTCAACAACACTGGTCATTTGAGAAATTCAAATTAAAACAACATTGAGATTCCACCTCACTCCACAAAGAACGGCTCATCAAGAAATAAAGCAATAACAAATGCTGCAGGGGCTGTGGGGAAAAAGGAATGCTTCTTCACTGTGGGTGGGCGTGTAGACTGGTACAACCACTGTGGAAATCATTGTGAAGATTCCTCAAAACATTACGATTGGAAGTCCCATTCCATCCAGCTATTCCCTTTTTGGGTACTTTCCCAGGAAAACTGAAAATGTCATGCCACAGCAATATATGTGCACCAAAGTTTATAGCAGCACGATGTGTAATAATTAAATCTGGAAAACAACCCAAATGCCCATCAGTTGTGGAACAGATAAAAAAGATGTGGCATTTTTATACAATGGAGTATTACTCAGCTATACAGAAGGATAAACTTGGCTCTTCCACTGGGACGAGCGGGCAAGCACTCTGCAAGTCTGAGCTGCCTGGGACTGCTGCTGCTGGGCCCACCTTTCCATCGGGAACATCGGAACCTTGGACTACAGTGGACTACCGTGCTGGCTGAATGAGAGACTCAGAAACCCCTCACCCAAACAGAAGACCTCAGCAGGCTCCAGTCAGTGTGTGAGTTTGCCCCTAAAATAGAGGTTTGCAGTGGGTAAATAGGAATGGAAATGAAACTCCCTCCAACTGTAAGACCTTGGTGAACCTGGAAAGAGAGTGGGTAACTCCCTCCCCCACACAGAGAACATCAGACAGGTTGAGGAGTGCGCCAATAATGCCCCCCCCAACTTAGAGAAAATTAAAAGAACTTGTGAGACTCCCAGTGACACAGTAGGGCCTCAGCTGACACAAACACTATAGCCAGGGAGATCTGGTGACCTGCAACAACCTGAAGATATAACAAGAGCAAGAACTAAGAGTTGCCTTACATCAATACTTATGGGCTAGTTAGCCCAGAAAGAATATAGGACTCACCCAAGAGGCCCTGTAGGAGGAATTCAGGAGATTGAATCTCCTCTTCATTGTGGTACCCAGCAATTTAACAAACATCAACCACCCAGTAGGACCCTAAAACTCACACTACAGACAGGTGTGACTGTTGGGATTGAAAGACCAGATATTTACCCAAAAGGTGTAAATGACTAAAGGAAAAGGCAAAAATGCAGTCTCAAACATCTAGTCCATCAGGAGCAAGTATAGGTGATAATGAAATAGAGGATAATGAAATAGAAGTCATATACCAGAAATCTCTGAAAAGATAGCAAATGAAGTAAAGAAACAAATCCATGAGTCTATAGAGGAACTCTAATTAGAAACAAGACAAAAGTAACAACCTTAGTAAATGAGTTGGTCAACATAGCTAGAGAAGAAATAGATAAAAAAATACAGCAGCATGGGAAATTGATTGAAACTTTGAATAAACAATGCAGAAAACAAGCAGAATCCATCAAACAAATTCAAACAAAAAATTATATCGAAAGCCTGCAAAACCATTTAAATGAAGCTGACGATAGAATTTCAGACCTTGAGGACAGGATTGCAGATAGCAATCATGGAAGGGTAGAGCTTATAAAAACAACAAAGCAGCATGAAATGACAATCCAGCAGTTTCAAGATGATGTCAGGAGAAACAATGTTAGATTAATAGGCATCAGTGAGGAGGCAGGAGACAATGCAAAGGACATAACTAAGCTATTTACAGAAGTAATCACAGAAAATTTCCCAAACATGGGAGAAAAATCTGATATACAGAAAAGTGAGGCATATAGAATGACAAACAGTCATAACCAACATAAATCTACACCCAGACATATAATAATTAAGCTCTCAGACATACAGCATAAAAACAGAATACTCAAAGCTGTTAGAGAAAAGACACAACTAAACTATCAAGGAAAGCCTATTAGAATCAAGGCAGACTTCTCAGTACAAACCTTCAGGTTAAGACAAACTTGGAGTGAAGTATTTTAAGCCCTAAAAGAAAACAGCTTTCAACCCAGACTGATGTACCCAACAAAATTGTCTTTCAAATTTAATGGAGAAACAAGATACTTCCATGACAAAGAACAACTGAAGAAATTCATGTCCACCAAACCAACCCTAGAAAGAGTGCTGAAGGACATCCTAGATAGAGATAAAAATGACCACAATCTCCAGAACAACAACAGAAAGAAACCACCAGGCTGGACAAGAAATTAAACAAGGGAAAAAAGCAGGAAACTAACAATAGGAACACAACATGGCAAAGTCAAGCCAATACACATCAGTGATATCCATAAATGTAAATTCAATTCACATATCAAAAGAAATAGGTTCACCGAATGGATCAAGAAACAGGATCCCACAATATGCTATATATAAGAAACGCATCTGACTCAAAAAGAAACTCATAGGTTAAAGCTCAAAGGATGGAAAACAATATTCCATGCAACAGGAACTCAGAAAAAAGCAGGGGTAACCATTCTGTTTGCAGACAAAGTGAACTTCAAACCTAAAAGAATTATAAGAGATAAAGAAAGCCACTACATACTTATTAGTGGAAAACTACAAGAGGAAGAACTAACAATTATAAATATATATGCACCAAATACAGGAGCACCCAACTATATAAGACAAATACTAATGGACATGAAAACCAAATACACAAGAACACAATTGTAACAGGAGACCTTAACACCCCACTATCACAAAGAGATAGCTCAACTAGACAAAATCAGCAAAGAAATAACAGAACTGAATCATACCTGTGAGCGAATGGATTTAGTGGATGTTTAAAGAGTATTTCACCCAACCACATTGGAGTATACATTCCTCTCAGCTGCACATGGGTCATTCTCCAAAACAGACCATATATTAACTCATAAAGCATTCTTAACTAAATGCAAAGGGAGCAAAATTATCCCATGCGTAATTTCTGATCATAGTGCACTAAAATTGGAAATCAATGGCAAAAACCCCCGCAAAACCTGCAGAAATATGTGGAAATTAAACAACAACCTTCTGAATAACCAGTGGGTTACAGATGAAATTAAAGAGGGAATAAAAAAATACCTACAATACAATGAAAATGCAGATACAAGATACCATAACCTATGGGATGCAATGAAAGCAGACCTAAGAGGGAAATATATAGCAATAAATAGTCACATCAAGAAAATGGAATGAACACACATAAATAAGCTAATGCTACATCTCAAGCTTCTAGAAAAGGGAGAGCAAGTCAAACCCAAAGCTCATAGAAGAGAAGAAATTGTTAAGATTAGGGCAGAAATTAATGCAATTGACACTAAAAAAAATTCAAAGAATTAATGAATCAAAAAGCTGGTTTTTTGAGAGAATAAACAAAACTGAGAAACCCCTAGCCAAACTTATTAAGAAAAAGAAAGAAAAAAACTCAAATCCATGCAATAAGGACTGAAAAGAAGGAAATTACTACAGATTCCATGGAAATTCAAAAGATCATGAACACCTACTTTGAAAACCTTTACTCACATATGGTGGAAAACACTGAAGAAATGGGCAGATTTCTAGGAAAATATGAACTACCAAACCTCAACCAAGAAGATGTAGCAATTTTGAATAACCCAATATCAGCTACTGAAATCGAAAATGTAATTAAAAACTTACCAACAAAGAAAAGCCCATGTCCTGATGGATTCACAGCTGAATTCTATAAAAAATTTAGAGAAGATTTAATGCCAATACTCCTTAAATTCTTGAATGAAATTGAAAGAGAAGCAGTCTTCCCTAACTCATTCTTGGAAGCAAAAATTCTTAGAGCTCTCCAAAAAGGAGAACTATAGATCAATCTCACTAATGAACATTGATGCAAAGATTCTCAGTAAAATATTGGCTAATAGAATGCAGCAAATCATTAAGAAGATTATACACCATGACCAAATGGGATTTATTCCAGGAATACAGCGATGGTTCAACATATGCAAATCATTTAATGTAATACACCACATCAAGAGAGCCAAAAATAAAACTCACATGATCATCTCAATAGATGCAGAAAAAGCTTTCGATATAGTCCAACAGCTTTTCATGATAAAAACCCTACAGAAACTTGGATAGAAGGTATGTACCTCAATCTCATAAAGGCCATCTATGACAAACCAACAGCCAACATTATACTAAATGGACAAAAACCGAAAGCTTTAACTCTAACATTAGGAGCAAGACAAGGATGTCTATTCTCACCATTCCTATTCAATATAGTTCTGGGAATATTAGCCAGAGCAACCAGAAAAGAGAGAGAAATAAAAGGAATAAAGATAGGGAAAGAAGAAGTTAATTTATCATTATTTGCAGATGACATGATACTCTACATAGAAGACCCCAAAAACTCCATTAAAAGACTACTAGAGGTAATAAACAAATTAAGCAGCATAGCTGGATACAAAGTCAACACTCAAAAATCAATAGCATTCCTGTACACAGACAAAAAACTCACCGAGCCAGAAATTATGGAAATACTGTCTTTCACAATAGCATTTAAAAAAATGAAATACCTAGGAATCAACCTAACCAAGAATGTAAAAGACCTATATGCTGAAAATTATACTGCACTAAAAAAGGAGTTTGAAGAGGGTATTAGAAAATGGAAGGATGTTCCTTGATTTAGGCTAGGAAGAACCAACATCATGAAAATGGCCATACTCCCAAAACTGTTATCCACATTTCACGCAATCCCAATCAAAATACCATTGACATACCTCACAGATCTAGAGAAAACACTCCTAAAATTCATTTGGAAACAGAAGAAACCTAGAATAGCAAAGGCAATTCTGGGCAATAAAGAAAAGGCAGGAGGCATCTCAGTTCCTGACTTGAAACTGTACTACAAAGCTAAGTCATAAAATTAGCATGGTACTGGCAAAGAAATAGGAGGATCAATGACCAGATTAGAAGATGCAAGCACTACTACAAAGACTCTCAGCCACCTGATATTTGACAAAGGGGCTAAACATGTTCACTGGAGGAAGGATAGCCTCTTTAATAAATGGTGTTGGAAAAACTGGCTTTCCACATGCTGAAGACTGAAAATAGACCCATGCCTATCACCACACACTAAACTAAAATCAAAATGGATCAAGGATTTGAATATTAAAACAGAAACACTAAAACTACTGGAAATCAAAGTAAGTAAAAATCTTGGAGACATAGGGGTAGGGAGAGAATTCATGAATATAATGCAAACTGCATGGGAAATATTTCAAAGAATCAACAACTGGGATGCCATATTACTAAAAAGTTTTTGTATTTCAAAAAAAATCACCAATAAAGTGAAAAGAAAACCCACAGAATAAGAAAGAATTTTAGCCAACAATTCCTCATACCAAGGACTCATATCCAGAACATATAAAGAACTAAAAAACATCAATCCCCCAAATTCAAAGACCCACTCCAAAAATGGGCATCAGAGATGAACACACAGTTCCCAGATGAAGATATACAAATGGCAAATAAATATATGAAGAAATGTTCACTATCACTGGTCATTCGAGAAACACAAATTAAAACAGCATTGAGATTTCACCTCACCCAAGAAAAGAATGGCTGCCATCAAGAAAACAACTGATAACAAACTTTGGCAAGGTTGTGGGGAAAAAGGAACTCTTCTGCACTGTTGGTGGGAGTGCAGCCTGGTGCAACCACTGTGGAGATCAGTATGGAGATTCCTCAAAAAACTAGGATTAGAGGTTCCATTCAATCCAGCTATTCCCCTCCTGGGTATTTTCCCAGAAAAATTGAAAAGGTCATGTCACAGTGATATATATGCACCCATGTTCATAGATAGCAGCACAATTTGTGACAGCTAAATCTTGGAAACAACCAAAATGCCCATCAACTGCAGAATGGATGAAAAAAATGTGGTATTTTTATAAATGGAATACTACTCAGCTATAAAAAAGGATGATCTTGAAGCCTTTATTGGTAAATGGAAGCAACTTGAGAATATCCTCATTAGTGAAATCAACAAGACTCATATTAGTAAATATCACATTGTCTCTCTAGTGTAAAAAATAATAATGGAATGGAGTCAACTTGAGATCATCCTCATTAGTGAAATAAATAAGAATCATATTTATAAATATCACATTGTTTCTCTAGTGTAAAAAGTAATAAGAAATGTAGGAGTAATAAAACCCAAAATGTGTAATTGCTACTGTAAAAAAGAGAGGAAAAGAAAGTGCTCTAAATATAATTGCACGTATGTTTAAGTGTGTAAGATAGATGACTATACTACTGTTTGTGTTAGATAGTTGAGCAGAACTGTTAGCAGTCTCATTGTTTAAATGTCTACTTTGTATGCTTTAATTTTGTAATTTGAACAACTATTTCCAATGATGACAGTATGTAACGTATCAAGTGGCGATTTCTTAGTTTTTTTGTTTTTATTTTGTTATTGTTGTTTTGGGGTTTTCTTTGTTTGTTTTTGGCTCTTCTATTTTTTCTGTATTGTAGTTACCATTTTTCTGTTTTGTCTGGTTGGGGTTTTTTTTCTCTTTAAATAAAATTTAAAAAAAAAGAAAAAAATAATAACGGACAAACTAATGTGTAATAGATATAAAAGTATAATAGATACGATAGATATTGTAAAAGTGAAAGGGAAGGAAAGTTCTCTAAAAGATACAATGGTATGTATAGTGTGTAAAATAGATGTCTGAGTTACTGAGTTTTTGGTAGATCATTGAACAAAAGAGTTTGTACTGTCAGTGTTTGAGTGTCTAGCCACTTTTTATGCTTTGACTCTGTAACTTTAACAACTATTTTTTTTTTAATTTGAAAGAGAATAAAACAAAAGGGGGCAGTACAGAGCAGATCAGAACAGGACAACATAGGCAACACAGTAAACAACTATTGTTAACAATATGTAATGTATCAACTAGAAATTTTATGATGTTACTTTTTTTGAACTGTGTATTCTACTTTTCTTCTTGTTTTTACTATTTTGTCTTTTTTAATGTTCTTTTCTTTCTCTTTTAAAATAAAATTTTAAAAAAGGATAAACTTGAGTTTTTATAGAAAAATGAATGCAACTTGAGATCATACTCATAAGTGAGATAAATCAAACTTGCATACATAAATATCGTATTTTCCCCCTAATATAAAAAAAAACCTGAAAGAGTAATAAGATTCAAAATATACAATAGATATTGTGAAAGTGAAAGAGAAAGAAAGTGCTCAAAAAGAAAGAACAACTGAGATAGGAAAAAATAGAAAATGAAGAAGGGAAAAATATGTATACAGATATATGCATGTATGTATATATACATAAGATAAAAACTATACAACTAATTTTTATAAGTTCATCAGAAAGAACAGTTTGTGCTTTTATCATTTGACTGTTTGATCATTTTTTTTCAGGCCTAAATCTTGTAATCTGAACAACTACTATGATAATAATATGCAATATGTTAACTAATGTTAATTTCCAACTATTTTTTGAAATTGTGTATCATTTCTATCCTGTTTTGCTTTTTAAATGAAAATTTAATAAAAAGGAGTTTTACTCCTTTTTTAGTGATACTATCACCAAAGTCCATTAAGTTCTTTAAAATTTCATATATAAGGACCTAAGTAAAATACTAGTATAACTTAATATTAGAAAGTTTCTTAACAAAGAATGTTTATTTTTTTCATCATTCCCTTTTTTATTTGCTTCCAGGGAGCTTAAAGGAAAAGATAATACTCAGTTGCACCCTGATTTATATTGGTCTTGATTTTTTTCATGTTATTTTTATTGGGGAGACATCACTGAGGCTTTAAACATTTTTTTCTAGTTTAGAAACCTAACCATAAAAAATCATAGAAATCATACATTTGAACTGTGTCAGTTACAAAACCGACTTTCCTTAAAGTATAATTCTTCAAAAAGAATATCATGAGTCAATTACACCTGAATGATAGTCAGAGAGTAAAGGAATCAGATATTAGAATTGAAAACTGAGAAGAGTCAGGGACAGGTGGCCAAATTAACCAAAGTTAATTTAAAAATAGCAAAATTTCACACATTAAAGAGCAGGTTGGGAAGAAATCCAATACATGGATCCCGCTGAGACTCAAGCTACAGTCAACACACATCCGCCTGAGACGCTTTCCATGCTGGATGGCTCCCACTCTGAAGCAACACCTTGTTGGTGGGATTCACCCTGTTGATGAATTACACCAATGCATCATCAGAATGACAGGTCACCCTGGAAATGCACTGCCAAGTAACTT